>WNWK01046001.1:0-14487 GCA_009830355.1 Cherax destructor | reverse complement strand
ACCGCTATAACACTACCTCTCTCCACACCGCTATAACACTACCTCTCTCCACACCGCTATAACACTACCTCTCTCCACACCGCTATAACACTACCTCTCTCCACACTGCTATAACACTACCTCTCTCCACACCTCTATAACACTACCTCTCTCCACACCTCTATAACACTACCTCTCTCCACACCGCTATAACACTACCTCTCTCCACACCTCTATAACACTACCTCTCTCCACACCGCTATAACACTACCTCTCTCCACACGTGCTAGAGAAGAATTTAAGAAATTTACTGTCAATGTTTCAAAGAGAATTGCGCAAACTTGTGAGACTTTTTTTTTTGTTATATGTATGAACTCGAGGATATAATGTTGAGATGTGTTGAGTGTGTAATATAGGAGAGATTTGGTTGGGTTAGGTTAGGTTAGATTAGGTTAGGTTAGGTTTGGTTTGATTGGGTTAGATTAGGTTAGGTTTGGTTGGGTGACGTTTGGTTGGGTTAGGTTTGGTATGGTTAGGTTAGGTTTGATTATTTTTAGTTTGGTTAGGTTTGGTTGGGTTAGGTTTGGTTTGGTTGGTTTAGGTTTGGTTTGGTTAGGTTTGGTTGGGTAAGGTTAGGTTTGGTTGGTTTAGGTTTGGTTTGGTTAGGTTTGGTTGGGTTAGGTTAGGTTTGGTTGGTTTAGGTTTGGTTTGGTTGGGTGATGTTCTTCAATCAAAGAAATAAAATATGGTCTTTTGGAGTAGTGGGGAGAAACGAGTTGAATATTAAGTTAGGTTAGGTTAGGTTAAGCTGGGTTATGAGATGGTGATCTTGATTCAAGGTTAGTAGGTTATGAAAGGTTTCGTTAGGTGTGATGTTCCTGATCCAAGGAAACGGAATATTTGCTTTTTTTATATGGTAGGGTGTGAGATATGTAGAATGTTATGGGAGGTCAGGTAATGGTGATCTTGATCCAATGTTATTTTATGTTTGGTTAAGGTAGGTTATATTATGTTAGGAAAGATTAAGTTATGTATGGTTATGTTAGTTTAGGTTAGGTTGGTTTATGTTAGGAATGGTTAGGTTAGCTTATGTTAGGTAAGGTTGGATTTTTATATGAGATTAGGTTAGGTAAAGTTAAATTAGGTCAAGTAAAGTTAGGTTAGGCTATGTTAGCTTAAGTTGGATTAAGATATATAATGTTATGGACAGGTTATGTGACAACTTTCTTGATTAAATTTTGTGTGAAAGTGATGCAAATTTTTTATTGGTGAGTTAAAAAAAAATTATGATGTAATTTTGGTGATCTTCAATTATTTTTTGGTGTTCATGTTATAATGGTGCTTATGTTGTGATTATGTAGTAATTTATGTTTTTTATGTAATTTATGGTGTTCATGTTGTGATTTTTGATGGCTGAGATTATTTTTTCTGGTGTTCATGTATGTAACTTATAATGTTTATATTGTAATTTTTGGTGCACATTTTGATTTTTTGTGGTGATTGAGATGGGATTTATGGTGGTTGAGATTATATTTATGGTGACCATCTTTTTAATTTTTGGTGTTCATGTAATTTCTCATGTTTTTGATATCTTGGTGTTCATGTTGTAATGTTTGGTGTTCATGTTGTAATGTTTGGTGTTCATGTTGTAATGTTTGGTGCTCATGTTGTAATGTTTGGTGTTCATGTTGTAATGTTTGGTGTTCATGTTGTAATGTTTGGTGTTCATGTTGTAATGTTTGGTGTTCATGTTGTAATGTTGGTGTTCATGTTGTAATGTTTGGTGTTCATGTTGTAATGTTTGGTGTTCATGTTGTAATATTTGGTGCTCATGTTGTAATGTTTGGTGCTCATGTTGTAATGTTTAGTGCTCATGTTGTAATGTTTGGTGCTCATGTTAATGTTTGGTGCTCATGTTGTAATGTTTGGTGCTCATGTTGTAATGTTTGGTGTTCATGTTGTAATGTTTGGTGTTCATGTTGTAATGTTTGGTGCTCATGTTGTAATGTTTGGTGCTTATGTTGTAATGTTTGGTGTTCATGTTGTAATGTTTGGTGCTTATGTTGTAATGTTTGGTGCTTATGTTGTAATGTTTGGTGTTCATGTTGTAATGTTTGGTGTTCATGTTGTAATGTTTGGTGCTTATGTTGTAATGTTTGGTGTTCATGTTGTAATGTTTGGTGTTCATGTTGTAATGTTTGGTGTTCATGTTGTAATGTTTGGTGTTCATGTTGTAATGTTTGGTGCTTATGTTGTAATGTTTGGTGCTTATGTTGTAATGTTTGGTGTTCATGTTGTAATGTTTGGTGCTTATGTTGTAATGTTTGGTGCTCATGTTGTAATGTTTGGTGCTTATGTTGTAATGTTTGGTGCTTATGTTGTAATGTTTGGTGTTCATGTTGTAATGTTTGGTGCTTATGTTGTAATGTTTGGTGCTCATGTTGTAATGTTTGGTGCTTATGTTGTAATGTTTGGTGCTCATGTTGTAATGTTTGGTGCTCATGTTGTAATGTTTGGTGTTCATGTTGTAATGTTTGGTGCTCATGTTGTAATGTTTGGTGCTTATGTTGTAATGTTTGGTGTTCATGTTGTAATGTTTGGTGCTTATGTTGTAATGTTTGGTGCTCATGTTGTAATGTTTGGTGCTCATGTTGTAATGTTTGGTGCTCATGTTGTAATGTTTGGTGCTTATGTTGTAATGTTTGGTGTTCATGTTGTAATATTTGGTGCTCATGTTGTAATGTTTGGTGCTCATGTTGTAATGTTTGGTGCTCATGTTGTAATGTTTGGTGTTCATGTTGTAATGTTTGGTGCTTATGTTGTAATGTTTGGTGCTCATGTTGTAATGTTTGGTGCTCATGTAGAAGTTTTTGTTGTATTTTATATCGTTCATGTAATTTTAGTGTGCATGTTTATAATTTACGGTGTTCATGTTGTAAATTCTGATGATCATGTATTTTTTTGGTTATTGAGATATAATTTTTGGTGGTTGATATATAAATTTTTGGGATATATAATTTTTTTGGTGCACATGTCGTAGATTTTGGTGCATATGTCATAGTTTTTGGTGCACATCTTTGTAATTGTTGTTCTTGTTGTGATTCTTGGTGAATGAGATGTAATTTATGGTGTTCATATCATAGTTTTTTGTTCTTTTCATTGTTGTAATTTTTTCGTTACTGAGATGTAATTTTTGGTTGATGTGTAATTTTTTTTAGTGATAATATACTGGAAAAGAAGTCCTCCTCCGTAAGCCATGTGTGTCCTAAGAGGCGATTAAAATGCCGGGGGGAGCAAGGGGCTAGTAACCCCTTCTCCTGTATATTTTACTATATTTCAAAAGAGAAACTTTCATTTTTCTTTTTGGGTCACCCTGCCTCTGTGGGATACAGTGTGTCGAAAGAAGAATGTAGTAACGTACGGTGGTTTAATTTTTGTTTTAAATGTTGTAATTTTTGGTGGACATGTACGTTTTGGTGGACATGTACGTTTTGGTGGACATGTACGTTTTGGTGGACATGTACGTTTTGGTGGACAAAATGTAAATTTTGATGTTCACTGGTGTAAATTTTGTTGTTCATGTTGTAAATTTATGGTGTTTATGTAATTTCCATCGATTGAGATGTAAATTTTGGTGATTTTATGGGTATTTATATGAAGATTTATTGAAAAATATATAGAATTCATAGGAAGTCTATGAAGATTTTATGAAAATATGGGATTTTCTATGAATATTTTATTGAAAAAATGGGGTATGTTATAAATATTTTAATGAAAATTTGGGATTTTATGAAGACTTACTGAAAAATATGAAGGATTTATTGAAAATGTGGGGTATCCTATAAATATTTTAAACAAAAAAATGGGGCATCCTGTAAATATTTTAATTAAAATATGGAGTATATAGTCTTGAAAATTTGAATGAAAATAAGTTGGTATCCAATGAATGTTTTAAATGAAAAAAATGTTCAGTTCAGTTCAAGGACTCACAGGTAAGGACCCACTAGGGGCGAGGGGGAAGTGGGGACAGAAGAAGAATAGCCGGTGAGAGGAAGAGCGGAAGTAGAAGAGAAAGAGTCAGGACTAAACCCAACAGTCTATATTGAAAATATGTAATAGATTATGATGAATTTAATAAAAATAAGTAATAGTTTATGATGAATTTAATGAAAATATGTAATAGATTATGATGAATTTAATGAAAACAAGGGGTATCCTCTGAATATATTAATGGAATTATGGGGTATCCTCTGAATATATTAATGGAATTATAAGGTATCCTCTGAATATATTAATGGAATTATGGGGTATCCTCTGAATATATTAATGGAATTATGGGGTATCCTATGAATATATTAATGGAATTATGAGGTATTCTCTGAATATATTAATGTAATTATGGGATATCCTCTGAATATATTAATGGAATTATGGGGTATCCTCTGAACATATTAATGGAATTATGGGATATCCTCTGAACATATTAATGGAATTATGGGGTATCCTCTGAATATTTTAATGAAATTATTGAGTAATCTATGTATGTTTAATGAAAATGAAATATGGGTTATTCAATGAAACGTAATATATATATATATGTATATATATATATATATATATATATATATATATATATATATATATATATATATATATATATATATATATATATATATATATATATATATAAATTAGAATATAAGAATTTACTATGTAATGTTTAATACAATTTTGTATATTAAATGTGAGGAGGGTTCTTGACTCCAGGGTCGATCACCATGCCCAGCCCTTCTAGGGCAGGGTAGGTGCCAAGGCTGGAGCTTGCTACCATCTGCAGCTCTTAAGCCTGCCCTTCCCTTTAGGGAAGGTGGCAGACCATAAAGGCCTAGCATCTATCTACCTCCATGCCTCATGCTGGTGGGTAATGTGGCTAGGCCTGGGGCCAGTTGGTCCAGCCTATGAGGGGTATCCCCTCCCATGGGAGACATAGGTCTCTGACACTCCCACGCCAGGGAGCCGGAGCCGGGTCGCCATCTGGTAAAGACGCGGGCCGGGAGAATTCCCGGTGAATCAACACCTCCTCCTCCTCCTCCTCCTCCTCCTTCTCCTCCTCCTCCTCCTCCTTCTCCTCCTCCTCCTCCTCCTTCTCCTCCTCCTCCTCCTCCTTGACTCCAGGAATTAGAGTTAGGTTGGACATGGACCTGGAGTTGTAGTCTGGTATTTGATGGGATCTGAGAAAGTTATATGTTAATGTGTGTGTATTTGTAATCACCTATTTGTGGTTGCATGGGTCGAGTTGTAGCTCCTGGAGGGGCCAGGAGCTACGTCACTACGTCCACTACGTCACTTTCCACATTAATCCACTTCCTGACAACTTTATCACTGAGTATTCAACTTCCAATTGTGACCCCTTGTTTCTATGTCCCATCTCTGGAACAACCTGTCTCTATCCACTTTATCTATTCCTCACAGTATTTTGTATGTCGTTATCATGTCTTCCCTAACCCTCCTGTCCTCCAGTGTCGTCAGACCGATTTCCTTTAACCTTTCTTCGTTGGACATTTCCCATAGCTACAGGACTAGTCTTGTTGCAAACCTTTGCACTTTCTCTAGTTTCTTTACATGCTTGGCTAGGTGTGGGTTCCAAACTGGTGATGCATACTCCAGAATGGGCCTGGCGTACACAGTGTACAGGTCCCTGAACGATTCATTACTGAGGTATCGGAACGCTATTCTTAGGTTTGCGCTCATCTGTGTGTGTACTCACCTATTTGTGGTTACAGGGGTCGAAACTCAGCTCCTGGCCACGCCTGTTCACTGATCGCGAATAGGTCCTCTCTCTCCCTGCTCCATGAGCTTTATCATACCTCGTCTTAAAGCTATGTATGGTTCCTGCCTCCACTACCTCACTTTCCATACTATTCCACTTCCTGACAACTCTGTGACTGAAGAAATACTTCCTAACATCCCTTTGACTCATTTGAGTCTTCAACTTCCAATTGTGACCCCTTGTTTCTGTGTCCCATCTCTGGAACATCTTGTCTCTGTATATTCCACGCAGTATTCTGTATGTCGTTATCATGTCTCCCCCTAACCCTCCTGTCATCCAGTGTCGTCAGGCCGATTTCCCTTAACCTTTCTTCGTAGGACATTTCCCTTATCTCTGGAACTAGTCTTGTTGCAAACCTTTGTTAGTTACCATTTTGTCCTAGGCACATGTCGATTAGACACTAGGCCTGTTGTATGTATGTGTGTGTGTGTGTAAGGAAACACTTCGAAATGTTTTGGCCCCGCCGGGAATTGAACCCGGGCCCTCCGTGCGTGAAGCAAGAGCGCTAGCCACCATGCCATCGGGGCGTGTGTGTGTGTGTGTGTGTGTGTGTGTGTGTGTGTACTCACCTATTTGTACTCACCTATTTGTGGTTGCAGGGGTCGAGTCATAGCTCCTGGCCCCGCCTCTTCACTGATTGCTACTAGGTCCTCTCTCTCCCTGCTCCAATGAGCTTTATCAAACCTAGTCTTAAAACTATGTATGGTTCCTGCCTCCACTATGTCGCTGTATGTGTGTATATGTGTGTGTGTGTGTGTGTGTACTCAGTTGTGGTTGCATGGGTCGTGTCAAAGCTCCTTGCCCTGCCTCTTCACTGGCCGCTACTGAGTCACTCTCCCTGCGCCAGAAGCTTCATCATACCTCTTCTTGAAGCTATGAATGGATCCTGCCTGCACTACAACGCTTCCCAAACTATTCCACTTCCCGACCACTCTGTGACTGAAGAAATACTTTCTAACATCCCTGTGATTCATCTGAGTCTTCAACTTCCAACTGTGTCCCCTTGTTGCTGTGTCCCATCTCTGGAACATTCTGTCTCTGTCCACTTGTCAATTCCTCTCAGTATTTCATATGCCGTTATCATGTCCCCCCTATCTCTCCTGTCCTTCAGTGTCGTCAGGTAGATTTCTCTTAACCTCTCCTCGTAGGACATACCCCTTAGCTCCGGGACTAGTCTTGTTGCAAACCTTTGCACTTTCTCTAGTTTCTTTACGTGCTTGGCTAAGTGTGGGTTCCAAACTGGTGCTGCATACTCCAGTATGGGCCTAACGTACACAGTGTACAGGGCCCTGAACGATTCCTTATTAAGATGTCGGAATGTTGTTCTTAGGTTTGCTAGGCGTCCGTATGCTGCAGCAATTATTTGGTTGAAGTGTGCCTCAGGAGATGTGCCCGGTGTTATACTCACCCCAAGATCTTTTTCCTTGAGTGAGGTTTGTAGTCTGTGGCTCCCTAGACTGTACTCCGTCTGCAGTCTTCATTGCCCTTCCCCAATCTTCTTGACTTTGCACTTGGTGGGGTTGAACTACTACTCACTACAATCTACAACTAAACATAAGCACTTTCTCTCTTATGAGAAAAACTTTCCCAGTGAGAAAAATCTAAAGCTTTTACAAATAATTTTGACCACAAAGTACTATTATGTACATCATAAAATTCATGGACATTCACCACATGTGAATTTTGTTTTCGATATGTTGCTGAAGTTAAGGGAAGTGTTCCTTATTACTTCCATTATGGTAATATAAATATTAAAAATCATCCTTCAAATCACTAATCATTATTACATATACATGTATATCTTTCTTTCTTTCAACACGTCGGCCGTTTCCCACCGAAGCAGGGTGGCCCAAAAGAAAAAAACGAAAGTTTCTCCTTTTACATTTAGTAATATATACAGGAGAAGGGGTTACTAGCCCCTTGCACCCGGCATTTTAGTCGCCTCTTACGACACGCATGGCTTACGGAGGAAGAATTCTGTTCCACTTCCCCATGGAGAACATGATATTATATATATATATATATATATATATATATATATATATATATATATATATATATATATATATATATATATATATATATATATATACACATATACACACATACACGTATATGTTTTTTCAACACGTCGGCCGTCTCCCACCGAGGCAGGGTGACCACCGAGGCAGGGTGACCACCGAGGCAGGGTGACCACCGAGGCAGGGTGACCACCGAGGAGGGTGACCACCGAGGAAGGGTGACCCAAAAAGAAAGAAAATCCCCAAAAGAAAATACTTTCATCATAATTCAACACTTTCACCTCACTCATACATAATCACTGTCTTTGCAGAGGCGCTAAGATACGACAGTTCAGAAAATCCCTCCAAACCGCCAATATCTCAATCCCCTTCTTTAAAGTGTAGGTATTGTACTTCCCATTTCCAGGACTCAAGTCCAACTAAATCAATTAACCGGTTTTCCTGAATCCTTTCACAGAATATCACCCTGCTCACACTCCAACAGCTCGTCAGTCAGGTCTCAAAAACACTCGTCTCCATTCACTCCTATCTAACACGCTCACACATGCTTGCTGGAAGTCCAAGCCTCTCGCCCACAAAACCTCCTCTACCCCTACCCCCAACCTTTCAGAGAACGACCCCTACCCCGCCTTCCTTCCCTACAGATTTATACGCTCTCCAAGTCATTCTACTTTGATCCATTCTCTTTAAATGACCAAACCACCTCAACAACCCTTCTGTATGTGTGTGTGTGTGTGTGTGTGTGTGTGTGTGTGTGTGTATGTGTGTGTGTGTGTGTGTGAGAGAGTTTATATTTCAGATTCAGATTTTTATTTCTCTGTAAAGATTACAATGTGTGGTATACATATTATAAGACAATAATTACAAAGATGGCCATTAGCATGCCTAGCATGCCTGGGCATGCTAGGCATTTCGGGCAGACTATTAATAGTTCTTACTCTATATTACAAATTACAAATGATTAAAGATTTACAATAGTGAGGTAGTTCAGAATATTTAGATTAAGACAATTTTTAAAATTAGTAATGAGA
Source organism: Cherax destructor (assembly GCA_009830355.1). Classification (NCBI taxonomy): domain Eukaryota; kingdom Metazoa; phylum Arthropoda; class Malacostraca; order Decapoda; family Parastacidae; genus Cherax; species Cherax destructor. The sequence goes on along the minus strand of WNWK01046001.1, from coordinate 5,626 downwards.
ATGGTTACGTCTTGGCATGTTACATAGTTTCCACTAAAGCTCCTATATTGGAGTATATCCGGCAAACTTAAAACTAGTTTGAGATTTATTAGGCAATAGTTATATTAGGGATTTTATGGGGGTTTACCCCACAAACGGTTGGGTTTAGTCCTGACTCTTCCTCTCACCAGTGTTTGGTGAACAGTGACCCTCTCATAACCCATCACCCCTGTTCCTCACCCACCCAACACCCAGCGTCGGCGATGGCGGGGGGTGTGCGGGGGATCGCGGGAGCTTCCACTGCAGGGACAGCGCCGTGGAATTCGACTACGAGGCAGCTGTCAGGTGTGCCTCAGGCGGTGTGCACTCAGTTCTTCAGGCTTCGGCATCCGTGCACACGGTGGATGTCTTGGAGCCCGGGGGGCTCCATGTGGGAGCGGCCAGCAGCGCCTCTCGGCGGACGGAGGGCCTGGGATCTGCAATCAAATTGGCGTCCACCTGGGATCTGCAATCAAACTAGCGTCCACCAGGACGTTGACACGTCCCCAGGGCTGCTCTCCCTCGGGCTGCTAGCGATGGTGCTCCTGCAAGCAGCAGATCCTGGTGCAACCTGCTGCTGTTTGCAATGGCTGTCTGGCTGTACTGCCGAAGAGCGACAGGCACCTTGCAACATCTGTTGTTGGGGCAATGGATGCATTCACTAGAATATTGCTCATTAGTCTGTCATTTGTTTACCATGTATGGATGTGTTTATGATTCATTACCTTTGTAACTGTCATGATTATGACCAGCTCTACCTGGAGCTCATTATCTTTGCAACTTGTCATGATTGTGACCAGCTCTACCTGGAGCTCATTAACTTTGCAACTTGTCATGATTGTGACCAGCTCTACCTGGAGCTCATTACCTTTGCAACTTGTCATGATTGTGACCAGATCTAGTTCATTACCGCTGTAACTTGTTCAGCTATCAAAATTTTGGAGTCCAGTCTCTGGACCAATTATGTACCTCTGTAATCTTTCGACTACCGCCCACAGGATGGGTATGGGGTGCATAATAAAGATATCAAACTAACTCTTCCTCTCACCGGCTATTATTCGTCTGTCCCCACTTCCCCCTAGTGGGCCCTTACCTGTTAGTTACCATTTTGTCCTAGGCACATGTCGATTAGACACTAGGCCTGTTGTATGTGTGTGTGTGTGTGTATGTGTGTGTGTGTAACGAAACACTTCGAAATGTTTCGGCCCCGCCGGGAATTGAACCCGGGCCCTCCGTGCGTGAAGCAAGAGCGCTAGCCACCATGACATCGGGGCGTGTGTGTGTGTGTGTGTGTGTGTGTGTGTGTGTGTGTGTGTGTGTGTGTGTGTGTGTGTGTGTGTGCGTGGATAGGTGGTTTTCATGTAGTTAGGTGAAGGTGGTGTGTGTTAGTGAGATAAGATGTTTTTTGATGAAAGTGTTGAAAATGGTGGCTGAGTCTGCAATACTAGAGTTTTCAGGTAGGAAGTTCCAGATTTTAGGCCCTTTAATGTATATTGAACGTTTGTATAGATTTAGCCGGACACGGGGAATGTCATAGAGATTTTTGTGTCTGGTGTTGTGCCTATGGGTCCTGTCACAACTATCAAGAAAGCGTTTTAGTTCAGGGTTAATATTGGAAGTTATGGTTCTGTACATGTAGGTTGCACAGTAGTAAGTGTGGATGTTCTGAACAGTGAGTAAATTTAGGTCTTTGAAGAGTGGGGGTGGGTTGCCTGGGATTGGATTGCGTGATAATTCTTACTGCGGCTTATTGTTGAGTTAATATTGGTTTTAGGTGAGTTGTTGCTGTTGATCCCCAAGCACATATGGCATAGGTGAGGTAGGGATAGATGAGTGAATAGTATAGTGTGAGTAGGGCTGATTGTGGTACATAGTAACGTATCTTAGAGAGGATCCCAACCGTTTCGGATACTTTTTTTGCTATGTGGTTGATATGGGTGCTGAAATTCAGGTTGCTCTCCAGGTGTAGGCGCAGGAATTTGCCCTCATTGTGTTTAGCAATAAGAGTGTTGTCAATCATTATGTTCAGTTGTGCAACACCTGTTCTGTTACCAAACATAATGTAGAAGGTTTTGTCAGTGTTAAGTGTAAGTTTATTGGCTGTCATCCAGGTTGATATTTTTTAGCAGCTCTTCATTAACAATGGTGTTGAGTGAGGCAAGAATTGGGTGGGAGATGACATAAGTCGTATCGTCAGCAAAGAGAATCGGTTTCAGGTGTTCGGATACGTTGGGAAGATCATTGATGTATAAGAGGAAGAGCAGGGGGCCTAGGACACTTCCCTGTGGCACTCCAGTATCAAGTGGTCGTGTTGGATATCCACCTTAAGATCAAATGCGGTAAGGTTCATAGTGCGATTTGAATATTGTCTTTATTCAGAAATTTTCGTGAATTCATTCTGATAACATTTAAAAATCATTAAATGGGGATATACAATTTAGCAAATTTTATAGAAAACCGAAGAGAATAAATACAGTAAACAGAATACGTATATACCGAGACTGGAGTGATATTATGAGAAGAAATAGGATGATGTGTTATTCATTGGGAGATTTAGAGTATAGCTATGAGTTAGAATTAAAGTGCTGAGATAAGATGACACTTTAGGAATAGTTATTAGTGAATTTATTCTGCTGAAATGTAAGAAAACCAGTAATTGTGATGCATAATTTAGTAACTTTATAGAAAAAATGAAGAGAATAAATAGAAAACAAAATAGAATAAATTCAGAAACTTGGGTATTCATGAGTAATAAAGATATATATGCTCTTCTTGTTAGTATGTTATGAGAAAAAGATGTATTTATCTTAGAAATTTTAAAGAAAACAAGCGAATTTGGGTGTTTGAGGTTGTGAGAGGATTGAACATGTTATGGCAAAATTCCCAGGTAATGCGACACTGGGAGCTGTTGATGCTTGGTAAGGGAGGGGAGAGGGAGGTATTGTTCAGGAACTCAGCTGTGTAAGTGTGGGTGAGGTGAGGGTGGGCGGTGAGTCTTGGTCTTTGATGGGCTCTATATCCAAGGAAATGGTGTTTGGCTGGATTGTACTGAGGTTATGGAAGGTGTGGGTGGTTGAGGAGGGAAGGTGGTGGAGGGGGGTGATGGAGGAAGGGTTATGGAGAGGGCAGGGTGTACGGGGCTATGGAGGAGGGGCATGGTGTAGGGGATGATTGAGGGGCCAGGGTCTAGGGATAATTCAGGGCAAAGGTTTGGTCTTTGTTGGAGTCTTGATCTAAAGCGTAGAAGCCTGGGTGGTCATGGAGGTTGTGGGGGGTGATGGAGAGGGCGATGAAGGGAGGGGTGAAGCTTGGTATTAGTGGACTCTTGATCAAAGGAGTAGGAGCATTGGTGCTCCTGGAGGTTGAAGGGGTGGGAGGGTAGAGAAAATGGATGTTGAGTGGAAGGTGATAGATGAGGGGACGGCCGGGACGGTAGGGGAGATGGGGAGATGGGGAGGGAGTGACGCAACACCACGATAAAAGAATCTTGCTTAAAAATAATTCTTGGGAAAAAAATAATTTCTTGGGGAAAATATATTCTGTCCCTGATGCAATATTCCCCGTTTCGAGATATCCCCCACACACAAAAGCCATAAATCACACCTTAGTGCGTCCCCAAAAGTCTCCTTTAGTCCTCCGACAAAAGGAGACCTCTCAGGAACACCGCCTGTTACCCGCTCTGACGTCTCTCCCCCACTAGCGTCCATACGTACATGCAAGTATATGCTTATACTACACACATACACCTGTATGCATGCGTACATTCATACATACACATATATTTTTTTTTATTAACACATCGGCCGTTTCCCACGAAGGCAGGGTGGCCCGACAAAGAAAAACTTTCATCATCATTCACTCCATCACTGTCTTGCCAGAGGGGTGCTTACACTACAGTTACAAAACTGCAACATTAACACCTGCATACATAAATACATTAAGGTCAATATCACATTTTGTTAAGTTTAATAAGGTACAATTACACAATTTTATATCTACCTGGAGACTACCTGGAGGGTATTCCAGGGATCGACGTCCCCGCGGCCCGGTCTATGACCAGGCCTCCCGGTGGATCAGGGCCTGATCAACGATTCTGTTACTGCTCGTACTTGTGGAAGTTACTTAGTATAACGCAAAAAAAAGTGATTTAATTAACCAACACAAATTTAGTTTATAAATTAGTTCAATTCAGCCAAAAAAAATACAACTAAATTTTAACGAATTAACTTGACACAGGCAACGCAGAACTCCAAATGTCCCAGTCTCACAAGCGGCCCTTAGGAGCACTTCCATGTGAGAATCAATCTAACATTCAGAAAAATCTTATCTCCATGCACAAATTAGAGACTTACTTGATTGTGGAGACTATGCTAACTAGAAATCCCCTGATTCTACCCAAGCAATCTAGACTTCTATGGCCTCTGTCTCACTTCAAGATGCAACGTACACAGGACTGATTCCTGCAACTATTCCAGTCGTATTAGTATACCCATCCTACACCTTGAGGATCCCTGAATTCAATGGGTATTCCCTATTCAATATTTATGCAGACAGAGGGACACTAATCTTCTGCACTAATACTTAAGGTGAGTTGCAATGCAATCTAACTCAATTGTGTGGTGGGCGTTCGCCTGCAAATAACCTGAACTTCAAATAACTCACGTTCCTCACCCCTCAGAATAATGTTTGCCAACTAATACTAAGAGAAATGTTGAGTATTATCTTACTATGGGGTCCTGGGAAGACACGAATATATCCACAGCTGAAGAAAGACTATCTGTTTCTATGCTATTTTGAAGACGTGTGGAGGATCTGAGCTCTGGTTCTTAATGCCTTGTTCTCACCACCAGCGAGTGTAAGAGAAGAATGTTGAAGCGTCTGTAAGCCCTGATGTTGACTTGCCTGTGCGATGCTAACTGTCACAATTTAACTATTCTATTTACTTAATGCAACCTAATATTACCTAATATTATGTTCTAAGGCTACAAAATTAATCCTAAGAGTATTTACTAACAATTTAAATCTACGTAAGACCTCCTTAAGGTGTAAACCAACCAATTTAGTGTATGTAAACTTCAGCAGTTATCTTTTCTTGGATAGGTGTTAAAGGCCGCTCTGCCACATCAGTTATTTACAAACGAATCTAGTCGGTAAAACTTCATGGACTCGATAAATAGTAGGTTGTTCTTGTTGTTTTGATTCGCCTTGGCTCCCTATCTTGGGAGTTTCTTGAGACATATGTCTCCCATGGGGAGGTACTTCTCCTCTTCATCGGGACCACTGTCTCCAGGCCTAGCCCCATTCCCCGCCCTCACGAGGCTGGCAGGGAGAAGTTAGGCCTCCGGTGTGCCATTTTCCCGCCCCAGGGGGATCGAGGAATGGAAGCAAGCTCTAGCTCTGGCACCTACCCTGCCCTAGAAGGGCTGGGCATGGTCGACCCCCCGTAGTAGGTTGCGAATACTTTGCATTTTTATAAGATATTAAATATTAAAAAAAAAAAAACCGAATATATGAAGGTCATTTGCATTTCAATTTTCTGATAAAATTTATGTATTATTATAGAAAGAAAAATAGATAAAAATAATCAAATTATTAAACTGAATTTCAT
>WNWK01046000.1:0-14487 GCA_009830355.1 Cherax destructor | reverse complement strand
TATGTCATTTTAATGCGCGCGCACCCTCCACAGCTGCATATTATAATTTTGGTCTAAAATACGTTGTAAACAGGTTTTTTCTCCAGCAGCTCACGTCCGATATACAAAAAGTTATTTTAAAGTTACTAGAATGTCATAGTAGTTTCTCATTAACGCACTTATGGGGTCTGCCGTTGACAAGTTATTGTTTATAGTTAATCCAAGATAATTTATACTGTCAGATTTTCTTAAGATTTTATTATAAAAACAATACCTTACATGACTTTGTTTACACTTGTCCATATGTCTTACGTGACTCATAAGTCTGAAACTTCATTAATTATGTATCACATTCGCTTAATTTAAATAATTTGATCTAAACAATTTCTAAACAATTATTATTTTGTGCCTCGCTCATGACGTTATGCTTCAACTTTTATATATATATATATATATATATATATATATATATATATATATATAAAAATTTCTTTCGTAATAACTTCGCCAAGTCGCTTATATTATATTATACTATTAGGAAGCACTAGCTTTTGTATTTGTGATGAATATTACTCTTGGTGTGTGTGTGTGTACTGAAAAGAGCAATGCACATGTGTAGAGTGCTATGTATTGCCGTGTATATAGATTTAGAATTTATTCTCAATGGTCCCTATTTGGGATTAAAATATTTTTGATTGGTGGTGAACCGGTAACATGCAGCTTAATGACCTTCCTGTGTTGTTAGACTTACATTCAACTATCCAAAATATTCTTAGAGTAACTAAAAGCTTCAGGCCGATGTTTTTTTTTTTTTTTTTTTTTTTAAAGAAGTGGACCTGAAAGCCAGAGAAAGGTCTCGGCCGAATGACTTAAATTCCATTGGCGAGTCATTGTATGACCCGGTCAGGAAGCATTTGTCCTGTTGCCTAAAAACCATACCTAAGTATTCTTGTTTATTGGGTGAACAGGTGACATGCAGCCTTAAGGACCCTTTGGTTAGTCGATAGGTTTTAAGCCCTTTTATCCAGTCTAAGCCATATATACAAGAATATATTCACGAAAGGAGGTGTATATCTCTTAGTTTATATGCTGAGAGTTTATTTTAATTTCTGTTTAGTGCCGAATAGATAATATGTAGCTTAATGACTAAATGAGCTTTAAGCCCATTTAGCCAACCAACCTCTGGGGAAAAACTGAGATGTTTCTCATTGTTTATAAACTGAGATTATTTTTATCCCTATTTTATGGATTAACGTGGTTTTGACTGGTGGTGATCAGGATGCGTATAGGCTTATTATTGATTTCTAGTGTAGTCGATAGGCTTTAAGCCTATCGACTACACGACGGCTTTAACCCGTCCAACCGACCGTAAGAGTTGCACAGCTCTTGAGAATGGACAGTATCATGGCTAGTTTAAAGGGAAGGGGAGGGTAGCAAATTCCTTGAGCCAAGAGCCTACCAATCAAGGAAAATCATTTAATAAAAAAGAAAAGCTGAGACTGCATTAGGCCTATTGGCCCATATTAAGCAGATCCTATTCATTATTATATTAGTAGTCCACAAAACCGACAAACATATGAACAACGCACATGTTAAATAACTTAAAATCGGAGACCTCAAAAGTGGCATTGCCCCATCAAAACATAATTCCTTTATCACTTTCACGTCCATTAACTACACAGGCACCGGGCACCGTGGTCCCTCTCATGTATATTTGTAATGCTGTATAAGTCTGCCTCTGCCTCGCCCACTTCATTACATTTTTAACACCCCCTGAGGCCCATAATGGCTTTTATCTCTATTTTTATGACTCGTGGGATCTTTAACTTACTTCGGGTTTCCCGGTCATTTCTCATCAGTCGATTCCTGGATACCTTATCACGTTCTCTAAATATCTTTTATTATATTCATAGGAGAGATTAGGTTAGGTTAGGTAATATTTGTCAGGAAACAGGACAAGTGTTTCCTGACGCGGGTCTTAATCATAGATGACCCGCCGTTGGAGCTTTTGGTCATCTGACCGAGGCCTTCCGCCGGCTTACCTTTAAAACCTATGGACATGATTATAACCATTTCATGTTAGTTACAGAAGAGCTCATTCTGTGTATGTATAATGAGAGAATCACGCAGCCCTGAGAGATAAGAACCAATTAAAAATATAAAACTCGCAGCACATATATACACGGAGATACAAGCCTCTTAAAAGAGAGGGATGCTCCTATTCCAGGGATCATAAATGCTTTAACAGCATCATGGCAACCTCTATGAAGTTATTTTCCATGTACAATAACACTTGTTGAGAAGGGAAAATAAGGCGAGGCTTAATTACAGCTATGACTCTATCACTCATTATTTGACATGTACACAAACAATCAAAATAATTATGAATTTTAATTTTTAAATATAAAAAAGAAAGCAAATAATTAAATAGAAATCAGCAAAATTTTTAGATTTTTACTACGCTTTAAATAATATACAAAACTGACAAAAATGAAAAATAAAAATTAGTAGAATTTAAATATTCAAATTTTCTTCAGAAAAAAAAAATAATGGTTACAATTATAACTAATTTTTAAAGGGGTGGCCCGGGATGGCTTCGGTCACGTGACTTAAAACTCCAGCTAGGGGTCATCAAATGACTTAGACCCACGTCAGGGAACACCTGCCCTGTTTCCTGACGAACCTACTTAACATTGTTTTGTAATCCATTTCGGCATAGTACATACACAGTTATTTTTGGATCAATACGCTGTTAATTTCACGCGTTAATGTATTCTGGAATCCTATCGATGCTTCCAATTTATCCCTTTACGATTTTAGTGACATCTAACACGTTGTGACCAGGTAATTCGATCTAGATAAGGGTAGTTCCAATTCCCTGGATCAAGAACCCTTCACCGGCATCATGGTATCTTCTCTGAAGGAAGTACTTTGAAAAAAGTGAAACTTTTCTATTATTTAAATATAATAAAGTTAGTGCTTAAAATTCTTGGGTAGTGAAGTGATTTTATCAGATTTAACGTCTGATAGTCTGATAGTCAGACTTAACGTCTGATAGTCTGATAGTCAGACTTAACGTCTGATAGTCCCTAAAGACTATCACCATTTTATAATACGGTTAGCACTAAGTTCCTGGGGTTCCAATTATTAACTATGTATATTTTCCGATATTAAATGGGTTATGCATGGGAGATAGTTGCGCTTTATAACCCTGACCTAACCTAACTCCTAATCTAGGTTAGGTTGGGCTACCATTTTTTGCCTACGGATCTTTCCCATTCACACATCATATAAATGTCTCTCTGTTGTACAATCTACTTGATATTTAAGAATTTACATAAGAGATTATTTAAGAACCATTTCCTAAACTCAATGTTAAGGAAATATCTTCAGTGTACTTTAGGCTAGGTAAGGTTCGTCAGAAACAGGACAGTATTTCCTGACGCTGGTCTTAGTCGATGATGACCCGCCCTTGGAGCGTCTGGTCATCTGACCGAGGCCTTCAGCTTGTTACCGGTCCAACTTTAAAAATTTCGGTCATAGTTTTAACCATTTAGTGAGTATAGTGTATTTTTAAAGGCACCCCCCCCCTTTTCTAACTATATAATTTTGATCTCACGTACTCCTTGTTAACTCCTTGTTAATGGTACATTCAAAACACTTTTTCGTAATTTAAAAGCCTGTTTTTTAGATTTTTATTTTTATTTTAGATTTCAATTTCTTTAGCAAGTAATATTTTCCCACTGTTATTTTTCCACCTTCCTCCTATTCTCAGCTCCGTCGTTTTTCCATTTTGATTAAGGGTGTTTGTTAGACGCAACCGTGAGGGGTTCGAATCTCTATGCCTTGCCCAGCAGTACTGCTTATCAGCCACAGTCTCTGATCGTATTATCATAAAAACTCAAGCATCAAGAGCCCAGGAGAGTACGCGCGCATGCGTGTTTCTGTGTTATCGACGTTGTCGTGTATATATACGCACTCATGCATGCTTGCAACCTCTATGTAAAAAAATATATATATGTGTGCGTGACACGTCTGTGTATACAAGGGAAATGGGAGCATTCATTAGCAGTTTGGGGTGCTGCTCTGTAATTACACCCTTACATCCATGTATACGTCAGTCTGTGCCAGAATACACATGCCAACACATGTCATATTTGCGTACAGCTTACATCTACAAATATATATATATATATTTTTTTTTTTTTTTTTTTTTTCAACAAGTCGGCCGTCTCCACCGAGGCAGGGTGACCCAAAAGAAAGAAAATCCCCAAAAAGAAAAAAACTTTCATCATCATTCAACACTTTCACCACACTCATACATAATCACTGTCTTTGCAGAGGAGCTCAGATACGACAGCTGAGAAAAGTCCCTCCCAGCTGTCACTATCTCAGACCCCTCCTTTAAAGTGCAGGCATTGTACTTCCCATTTCCAGGACTCAAGTCCAACTAAATCAATTATTTTATATATATATATATATATATATATATATATATATATATATATATATATATATATATATATATATATAATATATATATAAAAATTAGAATATCCCGACCTTAATATGTTCACTGGTCATAGTGTGTACGATTCGATGTGTATATGGCCAGTATGTACTGGAAATATGCAAATGCCCAGTGAATGTGCTGTTTGACCTGTGCTGAGACATTTACCATGAAAGCTGAGAGCCCGGGTGTGAGTATGCTATACCTTGCTTTCCAATAAATATAATAAAAAATAATTGTGACTATCGTTATCAAGACAGATTCAATGACATTCCTCTCCTTCGGGACATAGATTTCCTTCATCATAGGACTTTCATCCGACGTGGCATTAGACAGGCAGCGCCCCTACGGGCAACCTGGAAGGATTTCTGTAAGCTCTTTACACGGTAAAGTGGAGATCATCATTCAGAGGAGAGTATCATTTCCAGGAGAATTTTGTTCCTTACCCGTGAGCCCTAAGGAGCGGCAAGTTTAACTAGATCCCCTTGATATGATGTGCACCTTAAAGGAACTACAGCATGTGAACGTAAGGGAACACACCGATGAGGTGAACGCACCAGATGAGTGGAACTGATAATGTGAACTCGTTCGGAGATATATATATATATATATCTCCGAACGAGTTACATTCATCCGTTCCACTTACATATGGGTGTTCACGCTCATCATATATATATATATATATATATATATATATATATATATATATATGAGGGTCCACCTCTGGTGTAAATTGTGGGACCCATAGCCTCGGAGAAGTGGATAAAAAAGCTTCAAGGAAGAATATTTAGATTTTTTTCTGAAGTCATTTGAATATTCCACTTCCCCTACCACCCCATCTTTTCATTTTTTTTTACCAATAAGTATACATGTGTATAAACTTTATTTAAAGACAAAATACATTGACAAAATACATTGACAAGAATACAATAGGGAGTAAAACAACATAGATAACAACTCAGAGTTACATCTCAAATACTTCGTCCAGCTCCCCGGCAGTGGGCCGCGTGCCTAGAATGCTGCACGCATTTACCCTCTGGATCGCAACACTGAGTCTCTGAAAGAGGAAGCTGGCCGCCCTGTGATCCTTGGTTTCTATGATGAGTTTTTCACCCAGCTTCTTGAGAACCTTTAGAGCACACTTGCCCCATGCTCCAAGGGTCTCCGACCCTATTGGGATGAAGTTATAGCAAGGGGAAAGGTCTTCATATTTTCGGGTTTTCTGGGTCTCCTTGTGGCTGGCAGCTCCACCCCCTTCGGCTACGGAGTATGGCAAGTAGGTGTCTGCCCTTGTGGCAGCACAGGTGTAGTCCCAAGCAATCTGCTTACCATCCTTCCAGGGTAGCATAGTGGCTCCATCAGGACGCTTTTGACTTCCATCAGACCTCTGCACTTGGGGTTCCCGTTGAGCTGGGAAACGGGCTGTGGCGAGGCTTCTCTTTATGATGTCGTTGACCTCCTCATGTCTTGCATACTTCCCTTCTGATGTGTGACACACGAGACCATGAAGTCCGAATTGATCAGCCGTCGCCCTGCCGCAAATACACCTATGTTCGGTGAGTATGGGGGCGGCTAGGCGAAGAGCAACACCAATCCGAATGGCCTGTGGGTTGAGTCGAGTGCCCATGGAGGAATTGGGAACAGCTAGAAGGAAATCTCCTGAGTGTGGTGCCTTCACCGCTAGGAGACGAGCTTTGTCCTTTCCTGAAGCGTTGGTGAGCATTGTGTTGGCAATTTTTTCCATGATCGGTTTGTCCCAGTGGGACTGTTTGTGCTCTTTGGGAGGAGCTGGTCTACTTGAGGAGTCTGCAAGGGTGTCCCACCGCTCGGCTGCTTCAATGAACCTGGGGTCTTGAGCTTCCACCACACCTCTCAAGCGTTCGGGGACAATCTTCTTGACTAATCCACAGGAGGCCAAACACGATGCCAGAAATGCAGGTAAAGCTACCTGCATTGCTTTGCGCACACCTATACCTCCTAGTCGCACTGGGAGGGTTGCCTGCTCCCATTGTCGATCCTCTAGTGACAGATTCAGTGCCTTCTTAAAGGTTGATCTCATGTGTGCGTCATACTCGTCAAGTGTTGGGTTGTCAAAAGAGGGTGCGCACCTCAAGAAGTAAGTGAGTCTTGGCATAGTAAGACACCTTGTGAGGAGATACAGGGCATCATGGGCATCAAGATCGCTTATTCTCTCCTCCATTCTCTTCAGGTCATTCACTTTGTCCTTGAGGACTGTGTCGATAGCCTGGTGACCCAGCGGTGCTCCCAAGAGGGTACTGTTGGATGGAGTGGTAGTAGAGACTTCCGGGAGGATTGTTCGCACAGCATTGATTATTTCTTGGTTCGTTGTGATGATGTCGTGCAGAATAGGTAAAACTTGTTATTTTGGCTTAAATAGCAACGCTCTTCTTGCCGAATAATTCAAGCGAAAATTTGTGTATGCAATAATTTCGCAAAAATTATTCTGAACCTAACATTGGTCTTCAAATGCATGATAGAACTGATGAATTGGCTAACTTGTATGCTTTCAAAGAGGGGGTAGATTACAATCTTGGCTTGTCAGCAGTTTGAGAACAATAATACGAAAAGAACTTCAACTGAATTTTATTGACTTAAGACTCAGGGAGATTAACACCTGTCAATCCATCTATCATCATTCTATCATGTAGGAGGAGCCACATGTCTATGGTGCATCCAACAAAATAAGCAGACTCGTGGATGTCACTACCGCCCGGCTCAGGCTGGGTTACAAATATCTTTGGGAGATTAAATCATCACCACCAGATGTAGACAAAACGAAATTTACTTTGCCAGATGAACTATTGTCTCACCCTGCGACACTATGTACTGGAGTGCGATAAAATTAAGGAATTCAGAGACACCTCACTCAGAAATGTCAAAGTATTTTATCCACAATGGTATATTACAGACCATTCTGGAAAAATACCCTGACTTTGCTCAATGTAAGTAAAGCATTACCACATGTGGGTACTCACCTAATTATGCTCACCTAATTGTGGTTGCAGGGGTCGAGACTCAGCTCCTGGTCCCGCCTCTTCACTGTCCGCTACTTGGTCACTTCTCTCCCTGCTCCATGAGCTTTATCATACCTCGTCTTAAAGCTATGTATGGTTCCTGCCTCCACTACATCATTTGCTAGACTATTCCACTTCCTAACTACTCTATGGCTGAAGAAATGCTTCCTAACATCCCTTTGACTCATCTGAGTCTTCAACTTCCAATTGTGACCCCTTGTTTCTGTGTCCCATCTCTGGAACATCTTGTCTCTGTCCACCTTATCTATTCCTGTGTGTGTGTGTGTGTGTGTGTGTGTGAGTACTCACCTAGTTGTACTCACCTAGTTGTGGTTGCAGGGTCGATTCATAGCTCCTGACCCCGCCTCTTCACTGGCGCTACTGGGTCTCTACGTTCGCCGTGAGCCTTATCATACCTCTTCTTAAAGCTATGAATGGATCCTGCCTCCACTACATCTCTTCCCAAGCTATTCCACTTCCTGACCACTCTGTGACTGAAGAAATACTTCCTAACATCCCTGTGATTCATCAGAGTCTTCAACTTCCAGCTGTGCCCCCTTGTTGCTGTGTCCCATCTCTGGAACATTCTGTCTCTGTCCACATTGTCAATTCCTCTCAGTATTTTATATGTCGTTATCATGTCCCCCCTTACTCTCCTGTCCTCCATTGTCGTCAGGTCGATTTCCCATAACTTCTCCTCATAGGACATACCCCTTAGCTCCGGGACTAGTCGTGTTGCAAACCTTTGCACTTTCTCTAGTTTCTTTATGTGCTTGGCTAGGTGTGGGTTCCAAACTGGTGCTGAGTACTCCAATATAGGCCTAACGTACATAGTGCACAGGGTTCTGAACGATTCCTTGTTAAGATTTCGAAATGCTGTTCTTAGGTTTGCTAGGCGACCGTATGCTGCAGCAGTTATTTGGTTGATGTGCGCCTCAGGAGATGTGCCTGGTGTTATACTCACCCCAAGATCTTTTTCCTTGGGTGAGGTTTGTAGTCTCTGGCCCCCTAGACTGTACTCCGTCTGCGGTCTTCTTTGCCCTTCCCCAATCTTCATGACTTTGCACTTGGTGGGATTGAACTCCAGGAGCCAATTCCTGGACCAGTCCTGCAGCCTGTCCAGATCCCTTTGTAGTTCTGCCTGGTCCTCGTTCGATTGAATCCTTCTCATCAACTTCACATCATCTGAAAACAGGGACACTTCGGAGGTTATTCCTTCCGTCATGTCATTCACAAATACCAGAAACAGCGCCGGTCCTAGGACTGACTCCTGTGGAACCCCACTCGTCACAGACGACCACTCTGACACCTCGCCACGAACTATGACTCGCTGCTGTCTTCCTGACAGGTATTCCCTGATCCATTGGAGTGCCTTCCCTGTTATCCCTGCCTGGTCCTCCAGCTTTTGCTCTAATCTCTTGTGTGGAACCGTGTCAAACGCCTTCTTACAATCCAAGAAAAGGCAATCTATCTACCCCTCTCTCTCTTGTCTTACTTCTGTCACCCTGTCATAGAACTCCAGTAGGTTTGTGACACAGGATTTCCCGTCCTTGAAGCCGTGTTGACTGCCGTTGATAAGCTCATTCCTTTCTAGATGTTCCACCACTCTTCTCCTGATAATCTTCTCCATGACTTTGCATACTATACATGTCAGTGACACTGGTCAAGTGCTTCATGTCTGTCTCTTTTATTAAAGATTGGGACTACCTCAGGTAATCTCCATGTTTCGATAGATGTGTTAAATATTGTTGTTAGTGGTACACATAGCGCCTCTGCTTCCTCTCTCAGGACCCATGGAGAGATGTGATCCGGCCCCATCGCCTTTGAGGTATCTAGCTCACTCAGCAGCCTCTTCACTTCTTCCTCGGTTGCATGTATTGTGTCCAACACTTGGTGGTGTACCCCACCTCTCTGTCTTTCTGGAGTCCCTTCTGTCTCCTCGGTGAACACTTCTTTGAATCTCCTGTTGAGTTCCTCACACACTTTGCGGTCATTTCTTGTGATCTCTCCTCCTTCCTTCCTTAGCCTGATCACCTGGTCATTGACTGTTGTTCTGCTCCTGATGTGGCTGTACGACAGTTTCGGGTCAGATCTGCCTTTCCCTGCTATGTCATTCTCGTACTGTCGTTGGGCCTCCCTTCTTACCTGTGCATATTCGTTTCTGACTCTACGACTGCTCTCTTTATTTTCCTGGGTCCTTTGCCTTCTATACTTCTTCCATTCCCTAGCACACTTGGTTTTGGCCTCCCTGCACCTTTGGGTGAACCTCGGGCTCATCCTGGCTTTTTCGTTGTTTCTGTTTCCCTTGGGTACAAACCTCTCCTCAACTTCCTTGCATATTGTTGTCACATATTCCATCATCTCGTTTACTGATTTCCCTTCCAGTTCTCTGTCCCACTGAACCCTGTTTAGGAAGTTCTTCATGCCCGCGTAGTCCCCTTTCTTGTAGTTTGGCTTCATTCTTCTGGTCCTATCTGCCTCCCCCTCCACTTGTAACTCTACTGTGTAATCAAAGCTTAAAACCATATGATTACTGGCCCCGAAGGGTCTTTCATGTGTGATGTCCTCAATATCTGCACTACTCAAGGTGAAGACTAGGTCCAGTCTTGCTGGTTCATCCTCTCCTCTCTCCCTGGTAGTGTCCTTTACGTGTTGGTACATGAAGTTTTCCATTACCACCTCCATCATCTTAGCCCACCACGTATCTTGGCACTCATGTGGCTCCAAGTTCTCCCAGTCTATTTCCTTGTGGTTGAAGTCACCCATGATCAGTAGCTTTGCCCTGCTCGCATGAGCCCTTCTGGCCACTTCAGCCAGTGTGTCAATCATCGCTCTATTACTCTCATCATACTCTTGCCTTGGCCTCCTGCTGTTCTGTGGTGGGTTATACATCACTGCAATTACCACCTTGGGACCTCCAGACTGTAGCATTCCTACTATGTAATCTCCTGCTTCTCTTCTGTCTCCTCTCTCCAGCTCGTGAAAATCCCATCGGTTTTTTGATCAGCAGTGCCACTCCTCCACCCCCTCTGTTTCCTCTGTCTTTCTTCAGGATCTGGTATCCCATTGGAAAGATGGCATCTGTTATCATACCTGTGAGCTTGGTTTCTGTGAGAGCTATTATGTCCGGTGATGCCTGTTTGACTCTTTCATGCCACTCCTCCCACTTATTTGTTATTCCATCAGCATTGGTGTACCATACCTTCAGTTGCCTCTCTAACACTATGTTTTGGGAGGTCTGTGAGGGTGGGGGACCTGGCAGTGTACTGTGGGATTCTATAGTGGAGTGTTGGGTGGGGGCTGTGAGTGTGGGTTGTAGTTTGTGTTGGGATAGTGTGCTTGGTTGTTGGGTGTTGGGGATGGTTCTGTGTGTGCTTGCTCTTGTTGCTCTGTCCTGCTCTGGTTGTCTTCTGCTGATTCTGTCCTTGTCTCTCCTCCTAGCTCCTTTCGCCACTGTGTCCTCTCCCTGTCCTGCTGTCGTTCTGTTTTTGTTCTGTCCCGGTCTATGAACACCCTCTTGTATTCTTCCGTTTCCTTCAATCGTGGTTTCTCTTGGAGGATTCTGTCCCGCATTGTTTCTGTCCTGAGAATCAGCTTGAGCGGTCGATTCCTCCCCTTCGAGTACCTCCTATTCTCTGAAAATTTACAATCTCGGACATGTCTTCTTCACCTATTTCTTTGAGGATGCTCTCAATCTCTGTTCTTTCTGCCTGCCGTCTTTCAGTGTGTGTGTCCTTCCCTCTCTCTCCTTCAGGCCATGAATAAACACTGCCTTTGCCCTCTCCTCCTGTGTGTGTGTGTGTGTGTGCGTGTGTGCGTGCGTGTGAGTGTTAGTTACCATTTTGTCCTAGGCACATGTCGATTAGACACTAGGCCTGTTGTATGTATGTGTGTGTGTGTGTGTGTGTGTAACGAAACACTTCGAAATGTTTCGGCCCCGCCGGGAATTGAACCGGCCTCCGTGCGTGAAGCAAGAGCGCTAGCCACCATGCCACCGGGGCGTGTGTGTGTATGTGTGTGTGTGTTTGTGTGTGCGCGCGCGCGCTCGTGTGTATATGTGTGTGACCCAATTAATATTTGCACTAATAATTCATCACAGTCGTGACCGGATGTGGACGTGTGAATTGCTTATTACTTTGTAATTTGTTCATGATTGTAACCTTGTATAGACGTGTAGATGATTCATTACCTTTGTAACTTGGTCATGATTGTAACCAGATCTACATGGAGTTCATTACCTTTCCAGCTTGTTCAGCTATAAAAACTTTTGGGTCCAGTCCCTGGACCCATTATGTACCTCTGTAACGTTTAACTACCACCCACAGGATGGTTGTGGGGTGCATAATAAAAACATTAAACTAAATATTGAACTAAACCTAACGAAAAAAATATATTTCATTGTGTTTATTTATCAAAAATATATTTAGCTGGATTAGACTAAATTAAATTGCGCTTGTTATAATAAGGTTGGGTAAGTTTTCTAAGGTTCTTTTGGTACAAAATTATTAATTTGTACATTAATATAAATTAAAAAAAATATATCTTTAAACGTATAAGAGAAAACTTTAGAAAGGACTTAATTTTAATCGAGTTCTTGCTAATTGACCAGTTTTACCTATTCGGCACGATATATATATATGTCGTGCCGATTAGGTAAAACTGGTCAATTAGCAAGAACTCATCTAAAATTAAGTCCTCTCTAAAATATTCTCTTATACGTTTAAAGACATATTTTTTTTCATTTATGTAATGTAAAAATTTATAATTTTGTACCAAGAGAAACTTTGAAAACCTACCTAACCTTATTACAACAAGCGCAATTTAATTTAGCCTAACCCAACTAAATATATTTTAGATACGTTAACATTAATTAATTAATAAACAAACACAATGAAATATATTTTTTTCGTCATGTTTAGAAAGATTTTGACGAAATTATTGCATACACAAATTTTCACTTGTCTTATATGGCAAGGTGAGCGTTGCTATTTAAGCCAAAATCGCAAGTTTTACCTAATCGGCACGACATATATATATATATATATATATATGAACCTATTCGAATTTATGTGAATGCATCTGGTTGCGTTACTAAGTGTGCAAACTTGGCAAACACAAGAGCATATGTAGTAAACTAACATTAAATAAATTGATCAGTTCTTGTAAAACTTGTTAAACTTCTGGTATGCCTAAGAAAGATGAAAAGAACTTTATGCGAGGCCAGGAGCTATGACTCAAGCCCTGCAACCACAATTAGGTGAACACACACACACACACACACACACACACACACACACACACACGAGCTCGCGCGCGTGCGCACAGGACTAACCTAACCAACATCGTGATCACAGAAACTTCTCCCCAATATTTCCTGTGCAGCTCAGGAAAGTATAAACTTCAGACCATTAACACTAGCGTATACTCTGTAAACTTAATGGCAAAACTTGATATATAAATTTTTGGGGGGTTTGCCAGCCTTAGCAAGGACATAGCTAGGGTTTCTAACTTGCAAATTTGTGTAACCCATTTTCCTTAACATTTTCTCGTACTCATACGTGGAAACTAAGATCATTTACATTTCAAATGTTCTTCTAAAACTTCTGTAGTAAACGTGAGAATTTTGCAGTTTTCTCAAGCAAATTCTACAAGCACACAGATTTTATTACCTCGGTATAATATATATATATATATATATATATATATATATATATATATATATATATATATATATATATATATATATATATATATATCTAGGTGCATCTCTCAGTGTATGTATGCTGAGAGTTAAATTACTATTTTAGGGATTGAAATATTCTTGACCAGTGGTGAGCGAATAACCCTTTGCTTAGCTGATAGGCATTAAGCCCAATTAACCAACCAATCTCTGTTTAACACTGGATATATATTCCGAGAGGTGGATGTGGCTTTCTCTCAGTGAATAAACAGACTTTACAATTTACATATCCATCACATCTATGGACTCACCTACGTTGTTAATGTCCCGCGGCTACTATGGCTAGTAAAACTGCTTCTTTGGAACATAGATTATAGATCTCCCGAGGTCTTCAACATCAGACGCCATCATTATCACCGCGTTGTCATGAAGTTCAAATTATCATAGCTTTGGTTACTAGTACTGTATTTTTTAATCTTCTGTTCTGATGGGGTTCTAATTTCACATTTCTCTTTTCATTTTAGTTATCACAGTAAAGATACGTATTTGAGGATTATTTTACATATACTCTTTGTTTATTTTCTGGCTATAACTGTTCTCTTTCACTTTCATAATGGGAGAATATACGGTGTTTATTAAATCAATCACACGCCTTTTCCCTTTCAGTCCCATGTACAGTCACAAGTATTTCTGTCGCTGCGCGATCCTTGGAAGGTATCTCTGTATTCCCTAAGTCCATTTCCCTCTGCCTAAATGTACGTAAAAAGTACAGAGCAGAGCAGTCATGTGTGTGTGCGCGCGTATCTATGTGTGTATATATGTTTGTACTTACGTATCATTACATTAATGATATAAAATACGTCAAGCTGATGAATAAGGCACATGTGCAAAGCTTTTGTATCTCTATTGATAAGACCTGACGATGAATCCCGTCAATATAGATATTCAAGTGTTCCACTTGTGTCTTATTCGTCAGCTGGTCATTAGTACATCCCATAGATGTAATGATACATGTCTGACACAGCAACACCTTGGAATCAAAGTGCAGAGGATATCTTCGGTTCTTTTGTGAAAATCCGACCCTACTTATGGGCATAATCTAGTGATCCATCCCGGCCACCTTTCACGATGTCTTCAACTACTGGACCTAGGTTATGTACGATTCGTCAGGAAACAGAACAAGTGTTTCCTGACGCGGGTGTTAAACATGGAGCTTTTCGTCATCTGTCCAACTTCCATCTGTTGGCCAATCAGCCCACCCCTTTAAAAATTAATGGCATTAA
>WNWK01045999.1:0-14488 GCA_009830355.1 Cherax destructor | reverse complement strand
AACTTGGTTGAAGTTCCTTTCTTAAAATTTTAATATCAAAGTTGTATTTAAAAATCTTGATACAGTAAAAAGACTTTTGATAAAAAATTCCCCCAAAATGCTGACGGATGTGTCTATAAGATTCCTGTAAAATATGCGATAAAGTTTATTTTGGTCAAACTGGAAAAAGTCTTGAACTAAGATTAAAACAACATAAATATAGCATTAGAACTGGACAAGATTCTAATGCTCTATTTATTCATGTGAGACTTTAACCATCCAATTGATTTTCAAAATGCTGAGAAGGTTGTATCAAGCAAGTCCATGGTTGAGAGAAATATAATAGAATCATGTTTCATTAAAAGCAGTTTTGAAAATAATATGAATATTTCTTTTGGTTTATATAAATTGGATTCATTTATAATTAATAAAATTTGGGAAGAATTTAATAATAAATTGGACTAATCTTAATTCTTGGGAAGAGTTTCAGGTCCTTTCTTATGTTCCTCTTCACAGGTCGTGAGATGTTACGCTACTGTGAGGTGTTGTCTTTGTTAGTGTGATGTGACTGTGAGGTGTAGTCTCGCCCCTTATATAAGCCCTTTCTTGTCATGTTTCCTGTTATAGTTCCTTGATAATGTGAGTAGTCACAAAGCGCTTGGAATTCTTCTATTTTTCATAGTGGTTTTCTTGCATATATATATATATATATATATATATATATATATATATATATATATATATATATATATATATATATATATATATATATATATATATATATATATATATATATATATATATATATATATATATATATATATATATATATAAAAATACCGACAAGTTGGTGGTATATGGTATGGTATGGTGGTGGTGTCAGTATTGACACTGGCACTATCAACAGTGGGCGGTGTGGTGGGGTGCCTTTTATATTCCGTAATTCTGGTCATTGTTCCTCGCGTAACAATGGCAAATTTTAAGCCACTATTTGTATTGTAATTTTCTCTTCATTAGGACGGCCATTGAGGCTCCTGCTCACGCTTACAATCATATCATATTTACATTTTGTCAGTGGGCGGAAATCAGAGTTTGCTGGGTTTTTTGATGTAGTTGTGGATGAGTGGATCAAACTGCTGAGTAGCGTCGCTGAGGATTCAACACTTTTGTGTAGTTTTAAAAATAGGTTGGGCGGGCACATGAGTGGGTGTACATGAGTGGGTGTACATGATTGGGTGTACATGAGTGGGTGTACATGAATGGTATACAATACCGACAAGATGAAAATTAGACACATGTGCAACATCTGGGTATTTTTAGTACAAACGTTTCGCCAACCAGTGGCTTTATCAGTATAAATTCAAGAACGAAATTGGAAGACAGTAGAACTATATACAAATGATGAGGTAATCAGTCCCCCAGTCTTGGAGTTGTGTGAAGAACACCGTAGTCGTGTAGTTACTACATGTCAGAATCACTTGTCGATAGACACTTGGCTTTTGTTTGTGTGTGTGTGTGTACTCACCTATTTGTGGTTGCAAGGGTCGAGACATAGCTCCTGGTCCCGCTTCTTCACTGGTCGCTACTAGGTCCTCTCTCTCCCTGTTCCATGAGCTTTATCATACCTCGTCTCTTTGACTCATCTGAGTCTTCAACTTCCAATTGCGACCCCTTGTTGCTGTGTCCCATCTCTGGAACATCCTGTCTCTGTCCACCTTGTCAATTTCTAGCAGTATTTTGTATATCATTATTATGTCTTCTTCAACCCTCCTGTCCTCCAGTGTCGTCAGGCCGATTTCCCTTAACCTTTCTTCGTAGGACATTGTCCTGATCTCTGGAACTAGCCTTGTTGCAAACCTTTGCACTTTCTCTAATTTCTTGACGTGTTTGACCAGGTGTGGGTTCCAAACTGGTGATGCATACTCCAGTACGGGCCTGACGTACACAGTGTATAGAGTCTTGAACGATTCCTTACTCAGGTATCGGAACGCTATTCTCAGGTTTGCCAGGAGCCCATATGCTACAGCAGTTATCTGGTTGATGTGTGCTTCCGGAGATGTGCTCGGTATTATACTCACCCCAAGATCCTTCTCCTTGAGTGAGGTTTGCAGTCTTGTGCCACCTATCCTGTACTCTGTCAGCTGTCTTCTTTGCCCTTCCCCGATCTTCAGGACTTTGCATTTGGCGGGTTAAATTCGAGGAGCCAGTTGCTGGACCAAATTTCCAACCTGTCCAAGTCTCTTTGTAGTCCTGCCTGGTCCTCATCTGATTGAATTCTCCTCCTTAACTTCACATCATCTGCGAACAGGGACACTTCTGAGTCTATCCCTTCCGTCATGTCATTCACATATACCAAAAATAGCACTGGTCCTAGGACTGACCCCTGTGGATCCCCGCTCGTCACTGGCGCCCACTGTGATTCCTCGTCACGTACCATGACTCGTTGTTGCCTCCCTGTCAGGTATTCTATGATCCATTGCAGTGCCCTTCCTGTTATACGTGCCTGATCCTCTAGCTTTTCCACTAATCTCTTGTGAGGAACTGTGTCGAAGGCCTTCTTGCAGTCCAAGAAAATACACTACCCATCCCTCTCTCTGTTGTCTTACTTCCGTTACCTTGTTATAAAACTCCAGTAGGTTTGTGACACAGGATTTGCCTTCCATTAATCCGTGCTGGCTGTCGTTTATAAGGTTGTTCCGTTCCAGGTGCTCCACCACTCTCCTCCTGATAATCTTCTCCATGACTTTCCATACTATACACGTCAGTGACACTGGTCTATAGTTTAGTGTGTGTGAGAGAGAGAGAGAGAGAGAGAGAGAGAGAGAGAGAGAGAGAGAGAGAGAGAGAGAGAGAGAGAGAGAGAGAGAGAGAGAGAGGGAGGGAGGGAGGGGGTAAATGAGTGTGTGTGTGTGTGTGTACACGCTGGATAACCACCTGTGCACCGTCTGCTGATGTTGGGTAAAAGAACATAAGTGCAGCCAATGCGATGTTTTATAGTGGCAACGTTTCGCTCTCCAGGAGCGAAGTTTCTCTTGTGTTTCACTAACTTAGATGTTAGTAAGAGTGTGAGAGAGACGTCAACACTTCATATATTAAATCAAATATTTACAAGTGTAGATAGACACTTTACACTTATGTTCACTATCACTTGATTTAGTATCACTTTATTCTGTGTTAAGTAACTCGTGTGCTCTTGTTCCCAGGTGAGTGAGTGAGGCGGCGAGGGAAACTCACTAGTAAGTGATTTTAATAATGTATACTGAGACTCCCTTCAGGGCTCTTGATCCCAGAAACTGGATGTTGCATGTCATTTGGATGTAAGATTATTGAGTCCCATTCTCCAGGCGCTGTAGGACCCGCTACGGGTTTAGCGCTTCTCCTTGAGTATAATAATAATAATAATAATAATAATAATAATAATAATAATAATAATTGCAACACATAATAATGCAGTATATGTGCCAGGCAGCCATGCTGGTGCATTATTATAATAATAATCTTTATTTCTACAAGCACAACGTCTACAGACCATAGCTGACATCAGTGACATACTACTGTTTAGGAAGCCCCTTGTTATGCACAGCATTTCCTGCAATTTGGGTCAGTTTTGTCCCAGGATGCGATCCACACCAGTCGACTGACACCCAGGACTGATTACTTCGACTCAAGGCTGAGGGACTGATTACCTCAAACTCCTGTTCTTCACCATTCTTCTTTTGTATGGACTGATGAAGCCACTGTGTGGCGAAACGTTTCCTCATTAAAGATACCCAAGTGTTGCACATGTGTCTAAAGTTATCAACTTGTAGGTTCTCTGAGCCATTCATCTACATATATATTTTACTGACAGGTGAACATGGACAACCTGTATAAGTAAACACGCCTAAATGTTTTTACCCTCACCGGGAATCGAACTCGGACCCTCGCCGTGTGAAGCGAGAGCTTTAGCTACCAGGCCACTGGCCACCGCATTATTATTATTATTATTATTATTATTATTATTATTATTATTATTATTATTATTACTATTATTATTATTATTATTATTATTATTATTATTATTATTATTATTATTATTATTATTTAGAGAATCAGTATTATTTCTGATTTTCTGTATTCAAATTTTTTCAATTATAGCATTTTGCTAGGTTTATTGCCGGTAGCTAATCATAGTTTAATGTGGTTAACATCATTGCTAATGACCACCCCATGGTCCTTGGGGTGGACATTAGCAATGGGAGGAGGAATGTTTACCACCCATTTATATTTTCACGTATATTAATGTAACATACAAGATGAACCTCGTAATAATGTTGGTAGAATTACCGACAGTATGTTAGGTAAAAGGTCACATGTGCAACTAATGTGGCATTTTTATTGTCCCATTAGTTGCACATGTGTTCTTTTGGTGTCCGGGAAAAAAAGTCACAGGGAAAAAGAGTCACAGAAAATAAGTCACAATTTTGACTAGGAAAAAAAGTCACAGAAAAAGGGTCACATTGTATTTAGGTTAGGTTAGGTTGTGACCTATTTTTCTGTGGCTTTTTTCTGTGACTTTTTTACTGTGACTTTTTTTCCTGGATTCGTTGTTTTTACCTAAGAGGATGAGCTTCGTGACAATCACCAGCACTGGAAGTAATGCTTGTGGCACTGAGCAGTGCCTCACTCAACACACTTACCGCCATGCAACTAATATAGTGTGTTAACCTTGCGCTCTCCCGGAGCTTTGTCAAGCCGTAACGGTTTGACAAAGCTCCGGGAGAGCGAAACGTTGCCACTCTTACCATCTGGTGTAGTTCAACAGACTCCCGCGGGGGGCGGTGTTCCTTTCGTGTTAGCATCCCACTTCGAAATTTTAGATCTTCATCTCATTTCAGAATTATAATTTGTGAATGGACTTGTGTTGAGGAGCGATCCTCGGAAGAGTGTTTAACTTTGAAGTGCAGAGTGCTGCTTGTAAGTGCTGATCCACATAAGGCGTGTACACATGTGGCACGTACACATGTGCTATGTACGGGTACCGTGTGAAAGTACCGGAGAGAAAACCAGGGCCTTCCTGGCTTCAGGGGTGTCGCCTCGCTTTCACTGACTGATTGGTGCGAACATGTGTAGACTCTGAGGGTTGATATGCAGGTACGTCTGGGAGGTGGGTGGGCGGTGGTAGGCAAGAACAAGGTACATGCATAGCAAGAGAAAAGATATATGTGAGTGCAGGCGAGTGGTTTTATGACTTGACGTGTTGTTGGAGTGTGAACAATGTAACATTTATAAAGATATTCAGGAAACCGGTTAGCCGGACTTGAGCCCTGGAGGTCGGAAGTACAGTGTCTGTACTCTGAAGGAGGAGTGGGAATATTTGTACTATTGAACTGTAGTATCAGCGCCCTTCTGATGAGACAGTGATAGATTGAATGATGGTGAAAGTGTTTCTTCTTTGTTTTGGATCCACCTCCCTGTGGGAGACGACCGGTTTATTGAATATATATATATATATATATATATATATATATATATATATATATATATATATATATATA
This sequence comes from Cherax destructor, assembly GCA_009830355.1. Lineage (NCBI taxonomy): Eukaryota > Metazoa > Arthropoda > Malacostraca > Decapoda > Parastacidae > Cherax > Cherax destructor. Next base: position 8,972 of record WNWK01045999.1, on the reverse strand, counting down.
TTGTAATCTTTGCACTATTGTAATTGCTTTTGTCTTATTTCTGAAATGTGTCATGGTTGAACAACATACTGTTTTTCCGTGGCCACTGCCCACTGTATCCTTGATGAATGATACTCTCATACAGATTCTCGTATCGTCTGCGAAGGATTTTAAAAGTGCCATGGAGAGAGAGAGAGAGAGAGAGAGAGAGAGAGAGAGAGTTGGGTTGAGCACTATGCCTTAATGAACACCGTTTGTCACTATGGAGGCCTTTGATTGTATTTTGTTAACTATTATTGTTCATTTGTTAGAAAGTAAAAGATCTACCATTATTCTAGATATTCCCTTGCACTCACTTTCTTTGCTATTACACCATAATCACCCATGCCAAAACCTTTCACAACATCTGTTATATTACGTCTGCATTTGACTTATTCTTGAGTGTGTCCAGGAACGTGTGGTAAGAGTGTAGTGAATGGCAGGAGTGTCCTGCTCTCAACACTTGTTGTGATAGGTTGTGTAAAAGTCGTGCGTTTAACAATGTTTCAGCACTCTTTCAAACTGCTCTTAATATGCACTCTCTGTCATATTAATCTATAATTTCTCTTGATTGCTATACTGTAAACTTTGTGATTTTTTTTAAAACCTTTGGTATAGCGAGAGTATCTGCGCCTACAGCAGAGTGCCTGTGCCTGCAGCAGAGTGCCTGGGCGTGATATTAAAACACGAAGCTAACTAGCTTAGATTACATCACTTATTTACAGAAAATAAAACTGTTCCACCGAGTACCAGTGAAATCTTCACTACATTTACATCAAAATACCTAAAACAATTGAAGCTTAGCAAGTTCATAGGGCCCGACTAAATATAAGTCAGAAAACCATCAGTGTGGGCATTGCTATGTCTGAAATATGGGCAGAGTTTAGCGTCGCTTTCGTAGCAAATTTACATGGACTGCCATCATTCTTAAGTTTGTTTACTGACTCAGTAAACACACAGTTGTGCGTGGCCTGGGTGTTTACTTCATATCTTTGCTGCCATCAGCGACAGTTTTATCTCCCGTCAGCCAAGTACTAGCTGCAGTTTTTGCCTTTGATTTTGCATAGGCGAAAAGTACTTAAGAGTTACTTTCTATTTCGCTGACGGGTTTTTGCTCTCTCTCTCCATTGTAAGACTCTCTCATTTGTAGTTCAAGAGTTTTATATTTCTCTAACTAGCATCTTGATACACTTTATGACCTACTATTTTCGTTGTGGCACGGGATATATGGTTAAGAGACTTGTAGATGGTTAGAGGAAGTACTCAGGAGGTGGAGAGAGAGACAGAGAGAGACCTGGGTTGTTGCAGTAACCCCCAGCAGCCAGACAGTCTCTTGGGTCGAGGTGAGATGTTGAAAACGAGACAGGAAACACAGCATACCTCACTTTCACTGACTGGTAAAGCAAGTCAGTGTGTGGAGGTGGAAGGAGCCAGTACATGCACACGGGCAGCATGCATGCACACGTGTACACGTGTACACTAAGACCAGACACAGAGACAGGTGCGTGCTGCAGATATAAACATTTATGTGACAAACTAAATGTTGTCGACGGGACACCACGATGAATAATTATACCACCACTGTCACTATCACCCCCACCACCACTGTCACTATCACCCCCACCACCACTGTCACTATCACCCCCACCACCACTGTCACTATCACCCCCCACCACCACTGTCACTATCACCCCCACCATCACCTCTACTACCACCACTATCACTACTACCACCACCACTGTCATAATCACCACCAGCACCACTATCACCACTGTCACTGTAACTATCACCCCCACCACCACTGTCACTATCACCCCACCATCACTATCACCTCTACTACCACCACTATCACTACTACCACCACCACTGTTATAATCAACACCAGCACCACTATCACCACCACCAAATAGACCAGTGACCCCCAGCGCGCACGAGAGAGAGAGAGAGAGAGAGAGAGAGAGAGAGAGAGAGAGAGAGAGAGAGAGAGAGAGAGAGAGAGAGAGAGAGAGAGAGAGAGAGAGAGGGAGAGAGAGAGAGAGAGAGAGAGTGGGGTACAGGGCCACGTAATAACACATAAACACTTAATCACCATTGTTGTTCCATAACAATTAACCCATGATGGAGGGATTAACAAGCATTCTTCCAGCATGATTATTATCCAGCATGTACCATCATTTAAGTGTTATTCAACAACATTCAACTTGACACACCACTTTAAAGCACTTGATTTTTGTTACCTTTCTTTGCCTCACCTGTGTATAGAGTTGCAGTGATTATTGTTGTTGTAGTTAACGTGTCTCTTAAGTAGTTATGGTAGTTACTGTGTCTGGGTACTGAGTTATGGTAGTTACTGTGTCTGGGTACTGAGTTATGGTAGTTACTGTGTCTCTGGGTACTGAGTTATGGTAGTTACTGTGTCTGGGTACTGAGTTATGATAGTTACTGTGTCTCTGGGTACTGAGTTATGGTAGTTACTGTGTCTGGGTACTGAGTTATAGTAGTTACTGTATCTCTGGGTACTGAGTTATGGTAGTTACTGTGTCTGCGTACTGAGTTATAGTAGTTACTGTGTCTCTGGGTACTGAGTTATGGTAGTTACTGTGTCTGGGTACTGAGTTATGGTAGTTACTGTGTCTGGGTACTGAGTTATGGTAGTTACTGTGTCTGGGTACTGAGTTATGGTAGTTACTGTGTCTGGGTACTGAGTTATGGTAGTTACTGTGTCTGGGTACTGAGTTATGGTAGTTACTGTGTCTGGGTACTGAGTTATGTTAGTTACTGTGTCTCTGGGTACTGAGTTATGGTAGTTACTGTGTCTCCGGGTTTATATGTGAGTTGTAGTGTGGATGAATAAGACACACTTGCAACAGTTAAGTGTCTTTCCGAAACGTTTCGCATGCACAGCAGGCTTCTTCAGTAAAGAGGATGTGATCAGTCCATCAACCTTGAAAAATGTAGTTTTGAAGGGGATCAGTCCCTCAGCCTGGAGAAGTGATCAGCTCCATACCTGGAGTATGACTCCGATGCCTGTTGATGTCAGTGGTATTTAGTACCGATAAGATGATACCCAGATGTTGCACATGTGGTATTATTCATCGTATAATGTTGACGGCAACCAGAGTGACAGTGGGGTGTTGAGTGCAACACAGAGTGACAGTGGGGTGTTGAGTGCAACACAGTGACAGTGGGGTGTTGAGTGCAACACAGGGTGACAGTGGGGTGTTGAGTGCAACACAGAGTGCTTTCTCTGAACAGAGTCACCTTGTGCACTCTGTGTAATTTCTCAGAGTGTATATGCTGAGAGTTTAACCCCTATTTTAGGGATTAAAGTTATTCTAGACTGATGGTGAACGTGTGCCATGCAGGCTTAATGATGACCCTTGTGTAGTCAATGGTCTTTAAGCCCTATTAACTAAATTAAAATGAAGCACTCTGAGCCTATGTTTACTTTGATTCATTGATGTCACAAAACACAGCTATCTACACTCACTCTTCTGGTACCCAGAGAGTTCATTAAGAGTTTTTGTCACAAAAACAGCTACCTATATCCACTCTTCTGGTACCCAGAGAGTTCATTAAGAGTTTATTTAGATATTTTGTTTGCATAGTATACCTTGTGTTTATGTTACTGTTGTAATCAGGAAGACTCGCCAATCTCGTTACGTGTCACACATCACATCCCCTGGGGATTGGGGGTAATAAAGGTTTAATCCGAGGAAGGGGAGAGAAAATGATCTGTGGCATTGCCGACGACAAGTAAGACTTGATAAAGTTCTCTACACGCATCGAAACGTTGTCCCAATTAAAGCAGGTTCTGTAACTTGGGTTTTCATAGGGGGAGGAAAGCTTTGATCCCTCGGATCAAGAACCCTTCACTGGCACTGAGGTAACCCCCCTTTCCCTATCGAAGGGTACATTATAAATTGAGTATATTTACTCTGACGGTGACCAGACATATCTGGCTCTTGTAGAGTGAATGTTGGTCAGTTACTCTGACGACAGTGACCAGTCATATCTGGCTCTTGTAGAGTGAATGTTGAACAGTTACTCTGACGACAGTGACCAGACATATCTGGCTCTTGTAGAGTGAATGTTGGTCAGTTACTCTGACGACAGTGACCAGACATATCTGGCGCTTGTAGAGTGAATGTTGGTCAGTTACTCTAACGACAGTGACCAGTCATATCTGGCTCTTGTAGAGTGAATGTTGGTCAGTTACTCTGACGACAGTGACCAATCATATCTGGCTCTTGTAGAGTGAATGTTGAACAGTTACTCTGACGACAGTGACCAGACATATCTGGCTCTTGTAGAGTGAATGTTGGTCAGTTACTCTGACGACAGTGACCAGACATATCTGGCTCTTGTAGAGTGAATGTTGGTCAGTTACTCTGACGACAGTGACCAGTCATATCTGGCTCTTGTAGAGTGAATGTTGGTCAGTTACTCTGACGACAGTGACCAGTCATATCTGGCTCTTGTAGAGTGAATGTTGGTCAGTTACTCTGACGACAGTGACCAGACATATCTGGCTCTTGTAGAGTGAATGTTGGTCAGTTACTCTGACGACAGTGACCAGTCATATCTGGCTCTTGTAGAGTGAATGTTGGTCAGTTACTCTGACGACAGTGACCAGTCATATCTGGCTCTTGTAGAGTGAATGTTGGTCAGTTACTCTGACGACAGTGACCAGTCATATCTGGCTCTTGTAGAGTGAATGTTGGACAGTTACTCTGACGACAGTGACCAGTCATATCTGGCTCTTGTAGAGTGAATGTTGGTCAGTTACTCTGACGACAGTGACCAGTCATATCTGGCTCTTGTAGAGTGAATGTTGGTCAGTTACTCTGACGACAGTGACCAGACATATCTGGCGCTTGTAGAGTGAATGTTGGTCAGTTACTCTGACGACAGTGACCAGTCATATCTGGCTCTTGTAGAGTGAATGTTGGTCAGTTACTCTGACGACAGTGACCAGTCATATCTGGCTCTTGTAGAGTGAATGTTGAACAGTTACTCTGACGACAGTGACCAGACATATCTGGCTCTTGTAGAGTGAATGTTGGTCAGTTACTCTGACGACAGTGACCAGACATATCTGGCTCTTGTAGAGTGAATGTTGGTCAGTTACTCTGACGACAGTGACCAGTCATATCTGGCTCTTGTAGAGTGAATGTTGGTCAGTTACTCTGACGACAGTGACCAGTCATATCTGGCTCTTGTAGAGTGAATGTTGGTCAGTTACTCTGACGACAGTGACCAGACATATCTGGCTCTTGTAGAGTGAATGCTGGTCAGTTACTCTGACGACAGTGACCAGTCATATCTGGCTCTTGTAGAGTGAATACTGGTCAGTTACTCTGACGACAGTGACCAGTCATATCTGGCTCTTGTAGAGTGAATGTTGGACAGTTACTCTGACGACAGTGACCAGTCATATCTGGCTCTTGTAGAGTGAATGTTGGTCAGTTACTCTGACGACAGTGACCAGTCATATCTGGCTCTTGTAGAGTGAATGTTGGACAGTTACTCTGACAACAGTGACCAGACATATCTTGCACTTGAAGAGTGAATGTTGGACAGTTACTCTGACAATAGTGACCAGACATATCTGGCTCTTGAAGAGTGAATGTTGGACAGTTACTCTGACAATAGTGACCAGACATATCTTGCTCTTGAAGAGTGAATGTTGAACAGTTACTCTGACGACAGTGACCAGACATATCTGGCTCTTGAGGAATGAATGTTGGACAGTTTCTCTGACAACAATGACCAGACATATCTTGCTCTTGAAGAGTGAATGTTGGACAGTTACTCTGACGACAGTGATCAGACATATCTGGCTCTTGAAGCGTGAATGTTGGGGTGATGTTAGACTGTTACTCTGGCAACAGTGACCAGTCATATCTGGCTCTTGTAGAGTGAATGTTGGTCAGTTACTTTGACGACAGTGACCAGACATATCTGGCTCTTGAAGAGTGAATGTTGGTCAGTTACTCTGACGACAGTGACCAGACATATCTGGCTCTTGAAGAGTGAATGTTGGTCAGTTACTTTGACGACAGTGACCAGTCATATCTGGCTCTTGTAGAGTGAATGTTGGTCAGTTACTTTGACGACAGTGACCAGACATATCTGGCTCTTGAAGAGTGAATGTTGGTCAGTTACTCTGACGACAGTGACCAGACATATCTGGCTCTTGAAGAGTGAATGTTGGTCAGTTACTTTGACGACAGTGACCAGACATATCTGGCTCTTGTAGAGTGAATGTTGGTCAGTTACTCTGGCAACAGTGACCAGTCATATCTGGCTCTTGTAGAGTGAATGTTGGTCAGTTACTTTGACGACAGTGACCAGTCATATCTGGCTCTTGTAGAGTGAATGTTGGTCAGTTACTTTGACGACAGTGACTAGACATATCTGGCTCTTGAAGAGTGAATGTTGGGTTGATGTTAGACAGTTATTCTGGCGACAGTGACCAGGCATATCTGGTTTAAAAAATAGGTTGACATGATTTGTTGAGTGGGGCGGCCAGTATGGTTGTCTGGTCTAGCGCTTTGTGGGTGGTGGTGGCTGCACTGGATGTGGGTGGTGGTGGCTGCACTGGTTGTGGGTGGTGGTGGCTGCACTGGCTGTGGGTGGTGGTGGCTGCACTGGCTGTGGGTGGTGGTGGCTGCACTGGTTGTGGGTGGTGGCGGCTGCACTGGCTGTGGGTGGTGGGGCTGCACTGGCTGTGGGTGGTGGTGGCTGCACTGGTTGTGGGTGGTGGTCGGCTGCACTGGCTGTGGTGGTGGTGGCTGCACTGGCTGTGGGTGGTGGTGGCTGCACTGGTTGTGGGTGGTGGTGGCTGCACTGGCTGTGGGTGGTGGTGGCTGCACTGGCTGTGGGTGGTGGTGGCTGCACTGGTTGTGGGTGGTGGTGGCTGCACTGGCTGTGGGTGGTGGTGGCTGCACTGGTTGTGGGTGGGGGGCTGCACTGGCTGTGTGGTGGTGGCTGCACTGGCTGTGGGTGGTGGTGGCTGCACTGGTTGTGGGTGGTGGTGGCTGCACTGGTTGTGGGTGGTGGTGGCTGCACTGGTTGTGGGTGGTGGCTGCACTGGCTGTGGGTGGTGGTGGCTGCACTGGTTGTGGGTGGTGGAAGGCTGCACTGGCTGTGGGTGGTGGTGGCTGCACTGGTTGTGGGTGGTGGAGGCTGCACTGGCTGTGGGTGGTGGGCTGCACTGGCTGTGGTGGTGGTGGCTGCACTGGCTGTGGTGGTGGCGGCTGCACTGGCTGTGGGTGGTGGAAGGCTGCACTGGCTGTGGGTGGTGGTGGCTACACTGGCTGTGGGTGGTGGAGCTGCACTGGCTGTGGGTGGTGGGGCTGCACTGGCTGTGGGTGGTGGCTGCACTGGCTGTGGGTGGTGGGGCTGCACTGGCTGTGGGTGGTGGCAGGCTGCACTGGCTGTGGGTGGTGGTGGCTACACTGGCTGTGGGTGGTGGGGCTGCACTGGCTGTGGGTGGTGGGCTGCACTGGCTGTGGGTGGTGGTGGCTGCACTGGCTGTGGGTGGTGGTGGCTGCACTGGCTGTGGGTGGTGGTGGCTGCACTGGCTGTGGGTGGTGGTGGCTGCACTGGCTGTGGGTGGTGGTGGCTACACTGGCTGTGGGTGGTGGTGGCTACACTGGTTGTGGTGGTGAAGATGGTAGTAACAGGACTGGTGGAGTGACGGTGGGACTGATGATGAATTAGACACTTATGCAACACTTGGGTGTCTTATGCAACACTTGGGTGTCTTATGCAACACTTGGGTGTCTTATGCAACACTTGGGTGTCTTATGCAACACTTGGGTGTCTTATGCAACACTTGGGTGTCTTATGCAACACTTGGGTGTCTTATGCAACACTTGGGTGTCTTATGCAACACTTGGGTGTCTTGTGGAAACGTTGCGCCAGCCATTGGCTTCCTCAGTCCAATACAGAGAAGAATAGTTGAAGATCAGAAGTTTGAGGTAATCAGTCCCTCAGCCTGGAGTCGATATAATTAATTTATCAGTCTTTTGAAGAATGATGGACTGATCTATTCCTAGGGACTGATTTCCTCAAACTCCTTTTGATTTTCAACCATTCTTCTCTGTATTGGACTGATGAAGCCACTGTGTGGCGAAACGTTTCCATAATAAAGATACCCAAGTGTTGCACATGTGTCTTATTTATCAACTTGTCGGTTCTCTGAATCATTTATCTACACACCTGGAGTCGCCTCGGGAGGTGATCACCCATGCAGTCTGGTTTGAGTTCTATTTGTTAGGAAGTTAAAAATCCGTCTGTCCACTCCATGGTCACACTTTGCAAAGGTTTTTGTCAAGTCATTGTATACTACATCTGCATTTTTCTTGTCTTCAAGTGCATCCAAGACCGTGTCGGAATAGTCCAGCAATTGCGAAAGGCAGGAGCGACCTGTTCTAAAACCATGTTGACCTGGGTTGTGCAGTTGCTGTATTCCATGCGACTGGTAATCTTGCTTCTTAAAACCTTACACAAATTTCGATAACATAGGATTGTTAGGACTATTGGCTTATAGTTCTTTTTGCAGTTGCTTTACTGTAACCTTTGTAAAGTGGGGCAATATCAGTGGTTGTTAATGACTGTAGGATGATTCCATGTGTAGGTTTCTTCTCCGTATAATATTTAAGGCATGTGATAAAAGTTTCTTGCAATTCTTGATGAATATCGTGTCTGACGAGTCTGGGCCCGGGATGGAGTGAGTATATTATCAATGGTCTCTTCCAAGTTAAATGGGGTTCGAGTTATATCAGAATAGGGAGATGTCTTCAGCGTTTTGTGCCTCTTTTATGAAGAACTAATTTAGGTCGTCAGTATTGGCTATTAAGCATTTCACTTATTTCTTTGTTATCGTCACTGCATGTCATGTCTTCCCTAATCACAGGCCCGATACTACATGTTGTTGACCTGAA
>WNWK01045998.1:0-14488 GCA_009830355.1 Cherax destructor | reverse complement strand
TGCAGCTTTATTTCCTCAGGAAACGCACAAAATTCGAGTGCGGGAGCTTTTTGAAAGCACCTCAAATTTCAACTTTCGTCTGGTCTAAGAAAAAGGTATAGTGTGTAATAGTGACCACAAAAAAGCCAACAGTGGACCGACATATCCTCCTACACTATTTATACAGAGTCCACAACTTGGATGAAGTCCCTCACCTAAATTAAAATACACCAACTAAAGTCTATGCTCCACTTTGGTGCCATAATAATACTTATGAGGGGATTCAAGGAACCTGGTTAACCAGACTTGAGTCCTGGATGTGGAAACTACAGTGCCTGGATGTGGAAACTACAGTGCCTGGATGTGGAAACTACAGTGCCTCACTCTGAAGGAGGAGTAGATATATGTTAACCTGTACTCCCTGGAACACAGGAGAGAGAGACAAATCATAATCTAAACCCGGAAGATTATGGATATGGAAATCACTCCCTACGATAATAATAGACTAGACAAAGGGAACAATATACCCGCAGTAAAAAGCAGGAGTGTCATAAGTCCAAGACTGTTCAACAGTCTCCCAGAAGGCATAACGGGAATTACCAATAGACTCCTGGTTGCCTTCAAAGGGAACTGGACAGACCTACAGTACCCTACCAGCCGGGCTGTGGTTCGTACGATGAATTGCGTGCGGCCAGCAGTAACAGTCTGGTTGATCAGGCCCTTATCCACCGCGAGGCCTGGTCAGGGACTGGACCGAGGGGGCGTTGACCCTCGGAACGACCTCCAGGTATGTAGATATGCTTACTACCACTGTTGAGAAAGTTAAACCTGGCAGTCGGATACCGTTGATTCTTAGTGCTGAGAGTGACCTGCTGAGAGTGACCTGCTGAGAGTGACCTGCTGAGAGTGACCTGCTGAGAGTGACTTGCTGAGAGTGACATGCTGAGAGTGACCTGCTGAGAGTGACCTGCTGAGAGTGACTTGCTGGGAGTGACCTACTGAGAGTGACCTGTTGAGTGACCTGCTGAGAGTGACTTGCTGAGAGTGACCTGCTGAGAGTGACCTGCTGAGAGTGACTTGCTGGGAGTGACCTGATGTAAAGGTGACAAAGGGATCTCCAAGGGTAACAAACTGCTGTGAGGAGTAGCATAAACCGGTGTGAGGGGTGACATAAACTGCAGTGAATGTCCCTCTGTCAGTTAGTGCAATGTCCTCTGTCAGTCCATGCCCTCAGTCATGGAGTGAAATGAAGGACTGGAGCGAATTAAGCAGTGACGTTGTGTAGTTTTAAAAATAGGTTAGATAAATACATGAGTGGGTGTGAGTTGGACCTGACTAGCTTGTGCTACTAGGTCAGATGCCGTACTAATTTCTTAAGTGAAAGTGACCTGACTACCTGGAGTTTACCTGGAGAGGGTTAAATCCAGGTGGTCAGCTAGATAAATATATGAGTGGGTGCGGGTGGGTGTGAGTTGGTCCTGACTAGCTTGTGCTACTAGGTCAGATGCTGTGCTCCTTCCTTAAGTGAATGTAACCTGACCTGGCTGGGTCGGGGCATTGGCTTAAGCCGGTTGGAGAATTAGACCTGCCTCGCATGGGCCAGTAGGCCTGCTGCAGTGTTCCTTCTTTCTTATGTTCTTAGGTAATGTAATGTTAGGGTGACAATCATTTATGAGGACACAAACTGCGCGGGTAACACAAACTGCGCGGGTAACACAAACTGCGCGGGTAACACAAACTGCGCGGGTAACACAAACTGAGCGGGTAACACAAACTGTGCGGGTAACATAAACATTGCGGGTAACAAACTGCGCGGGTAACACAAACATTGCGGGGAACAAACTGTGCGGGTAACACAAACTGTGCAGGTAACACAAACTGCGCGGGTAACACAAACATTGCGGGTAACACAAACTGTGCGGGTAACACAAACATTGCGGGTAACACAAACTGTGCGGGTAACAAACTGTGCGGGTAACACAAACTGTGCGGGTAACACAAACATAGCGGGTAACACAAACTGTGCGGGTAACACAAACTGCGCGGGTAACACAAACATTGCGGGTAACACAAACTGCGCGGGTAACACAAACTGCGCGGGTAACACAAACTGCGCGGGTAACACAAACTGCGCGGGTAACATAAACTGCGCGGGTAACATAAACTGCGCGGGTAACACAAACTGCGCGGGTAACACAAACCGTGCGGGTAACACAAACATTGCGGGTAACATAAACTGCGCGGGTAACATAAACTGCGCGGGTAACATAAACTGCGCGGGTAACATAAACTGTGCGGGTAACACAAACATTGCGGGTAACACAAACTGCGCGGGTAACATAAACTGCGCGGGTAACATAAACTGCGCGGGTAACATAAACTGTGCGGGTAACACAAACATTGCGGGTAACACAAACTGCGCGGGTAACATAAACTGCGCGGGTAACATAAACTGCGCGGGTAACATAAACTGCGCGGGTAACACAAACTGCGCGGGTAACAAACTGCGCGGGTAACATAAACTGCGCGGGTAACATAAACTGCGCGGGTAACACAAACATTGCGGGTAACACAAACTGCGCGGGTAACATAAACTGCGCGGGTAACACAAACTGTGCGGGTAACATAAACTGCGCGGGTAACACAAACTGTGCGGGAACATAAACTGCGCGGGTAACACAAACTGTGCGGGTAACATAAACTGCGCGGGTAACACAAACTGTGCGGGTAACATAAACTGCGCGGGTAACATAAACTGCGCGGGTAACATAAACTGCGCGGGTAACATAAACTGCGCGGGTAACACAAACATTGCGGGTAACACAAACTGCGCGGGTAACATAAACTGCGCGGGTAACACAAACTGTGCGGGTAACATAAACTGCGCGGGTAACACAAACTGTGCGGGTAACATAAACTGCGCGGGTAACACAAACTGTGCGGGTAACATAAACTGCGCGGGTAACACAAACTGTGCGGGTAACATAAACTGCGCGGGTAACACAAACTGTGCGGGTAACATAAACTGTGCGGGTAACACAAACTGTGCGGGTAACATAAACTGTGCGGGTAACATAAACTGTGCGGGTAACATAAACTGTGCGGGTAACATAAACTGTGCGGGTAACATAAACTGTGCGGGTAACATAAACTGTGCGGGTAACATAAACTGTGCGGGTAACATAAACTGTGCGGGTAACACAAACTGTGCGGGTAACATAAACTGTGCGGGTAACACAAACTGCCATCACCACCACTTATGTCATGAGACAAAATTTCGTTTTCTTGTACTGACATGTACTGACAGAGGGACATGTACTGACAGAGGGACATGTACTGACTGAGAGAGGGACATGCACTAACTGACAGAGGGACATGCACTAACTGACAGAGGGACATGCACTGACATGTCAAAACAAGACAAAACAACAACAACAGCAGCAACAACCAAATAACAGCAGGAACAACAGTTTTTACTAAATGGTCAAGTTTTTGCACGAAACAAAACAATAACTATTAATAGTGTGTGTCAGTCCATGATCCTCTTGTCAGCCCATTTTCATGACCCTCTGTCAGTCCATGTCACTCTGCCTGTCAGTCCATATCAATCTGCCTGTCAGTCCATGTCACTCTGCCTGTCAGTCCATATCATTCTGCCTGACAGTCCATGTCACTCTGCCTGTCAGTCCATATCATTCTGCCTGTCAGTCCATGTCACTCTGCCTGTCAGTCCATATCATTCTGCCTGTCAGTCCATGTCACTCTGCCTGTCAGTCCATATCATTCTGCCTGTCAGTCCATGTCACTCTGCCTGTCAGTCCATATCATTCTGCCTGTCAGTCCATGTCACTCTGCCTGTCAGTCCATATCATTCTGCCTGTCAGTCCATGTCCTCTGCCTGTCAGTCCATATCATTCTGCCTGTCAGTCCATGTCACTCTGCCTGTCAGTCCATATCATTCTGCCTGTCAGTCCATGTCACTCTGCCTGTCAGTCCATATCATTCTGCCTGTCAGTCCATGTCACTCTGCCTGTCAGTCCATATCATTCTGCCTGTCAGTCCATGTCACTCTGCCTGTCAGTCCATATCATTCTGCCTGTCAGTCCATGTCACTCTGCCTGTCAGTCCATATCATTCTGCCTGACAGTCCATGTCACTCTGCCTGTCAGTCCATATCATTCTGCCTGTCAGTCCATGTCACTCTGCCTGTCAGTCCATATCATTCTGCCTGTCAGTCCATGTCACTCTGCCTGTCAGTCCATATCATTCTGCCTGTCAGTCCAGGTCACTCTGCCTGTCAGTCCATATCATTCTGCCTGTCAGTCCAGGTCACTCTGCCTGTCAGTCCATATCAATCTGCCTGTCAGTCCATGTCACTCTGCCTGTCAGTCCATATCATTCTGCCTGACAGTCCATGTCACTCTGCCTGTCAGTCCATATCATTCTGCCTGTCAGTCCATGTCACTCTGCCTGTCAGTCCATATCATTCTGCCTGTCAGTCCATATCATTCTGTCTGTCAGTCCATGTCACTCTGCCTGTCAGTCCATATCATTCTGCCTGTCAGTCCATGTCACTCTGCTTGTCAATCCATATGTATGATTTTAAAATTTATATTTATCTCTCTATTTTGTTTTTATTGAATAGTCATTTTTTGATGTTTATTGGTGTTTTGTGTAAGTGACTTTGAGACGACAAGCTGCGTGTCGTTACGTTGTCGTTGTCATTGTGATGGATGGTGAACAAGGACGTGTGGTCTGCGTGGTCAGGTGTTGGCAGGGTCAGGGTCAAGTGGGGGCAGTGTCAGGTGTGGGCAGGGTCAGGTGTGGGCAGCGTCAGGTGTACTCACCTATTTGTACTCACTGTACTTTGGGTCAAATTTAGCTTTTGATGCTGTTATTTTCGAATTGAAGAGGGGCTTCTCTCCTTATCCATACATATTCATTTCTGGCTCTCCACACCTCACCATGGTTTACGTGAGGTGTGGTCGTACTCACATCTGGTCATGGTCAGGTGTGGTCATAGATGATGTGGTGATAGTCAGGTGTGGTCATAGTCAGGTGTGGTCATAGATGATGTGGTGATAGTCAGGTGTGGTTTATGTTTCCAGGTCTCCATCCGTGGGCCCCGGATGTCAACCCTTCCACACTTCTTACGTCCTGTTGTTTTGGTGCTTTCCCTAGTTCCCTGTGTCCAGAAGTCCACCTGTGTCCCCTCAGATGAACTCCCTTCCTCATTTTCCCAGGTGAGGTCATATTGAGGTGTGGTCACAGGTGAGGTCATATTGAGGTGTGGTCACAGGTGAGGTCATATTTAGGTGTGGTCATAGGTGAGGTCATATTGAGGTGTGGTCATAGGTGAGGTCATAGTGAGGTGTGGTCATAGGTGAGGTGTGGTCATAGGTGAGGTGTGATCATAGGTGAGGTGTGGTCATAGTGATGTGAGGTCATAGTGAGGTGAGGCCATTGTGAGGTGAAGTCAAAATGAGGTGTGGTCATGGTTAGGTGTGGTCATGGTTAATGGTGACGAGTGGTCATAGTCAGGTGTGGTCATAGTCAGGTGAGGTCATAGTCAGGTGTGGATCATGTTTCCAGGTTTCCATCCGTGGGCCCCCGGAGGTCAACCCTTCCACACTTCCGGTTGTTGTGGTGCTTTCCCTAGTTCTGTGTGTCCAGAAGTCCACCTGTGTCCCCTCATATGAGCTCCCTTCCTCATTTTCTCATGTGGGTAGGTTGGTGGGTGTTTGTGTGTGTGTGTTGTGTATGTGTTGGCCCCTCCCCAGTGACCTTGTTGGGTGGCAAGTGGGTCTTGTCTAGCTGGTCTACTGTTCGTGGTTGTCTTGGTGGGTTTGAATTACAAGAGGGGACACACAGAAAACTGCGTCCTGTAATTACACCCACCAAGACATCCACGAACAGTAGACCAGCTAGACAAGACCAAGCTGCCTCCCAACTCGGCCACCAGGGTGAGGTTACTCAGTGAAAATCTCAAACGTTTTATTGTGTATATATGTGTCCGTGTGTGACTCTGTCTTCCACCAAGAAATCTGCTACAAAAATTTAGCAGATTTCTTTTTGTTGCAATTCGTGATTGTTATATATGCAAGGCATTGAAACATCCGCAAATAAACATGCAATGATACTAACACATATTTAGATATTTACACACACTCACACGTGTGTGTGTGTGTGTTTAAATATCTTATGTATGTGTGTGTATATGTGAGTGTGATAATCACAACACATAAAGGAGGAGGAGGTGTTGATTCACCGGGAATTCTCCCGGCCCGGGTCTTTACCAGATGGCGACCCGGCTCCGGCTCCCTGGCGTGGGAGTAACAGAGACCTAAGTCTCCCATGGGAGGGGATACCCCTCAGCGGTGGGACCAAGTGGTCCCAGGCCTAGCCACATTCCCCGCCAGCACGAGGCAGGTAGGTAGATAGTTGCTAGGCCCCTCTGGTCTGCCACCTTCCCCGCCCCAAGGAGGCTGACGGGAAGGGCAGGCTTGCGAGCCGCAGATGGTAGCAAGCTCCAGCCTTGGCACCTACCCTGCCCTAGAAGGGCTGGGCATGGTGATCGACCACAACACATAAATTCCTGTCGTCCCTCTCTAACATCTATGTAAACACAAATTCCCTTGCACAGGTATAGTATGTTACAAGTCAAACTCTGTCACTCACACACTCATGTTCACACGTGTGTGTGTGTGAGTGCATTTTTTTCTCATTTTTCTTAAAATGAAATTATATTTCACTGTCAATAAAACTGAAATTAACAATAAAGGGAAATAAGAGTTGTGAAGATGTAAAAAAATGACAGTCGAGGAAAACTTGTATTGGATAAAACAAAGAAGCTTCCATTTTACTGTTTTGTCTTTTGCATATTACTGAATTGTTTTTATATGTTCCTGTAGTTTTTTGTACGTCACTGTACTGTTCTTGCGTGTTACAGTACTATTTTGGTGTTGTTGTACTGTTCTTTTGTGTTACTTCTCTGTCCTTGTATTTTACTTAACTGTTATAATTTGTTACTGTCCTGTTCGTGCTTGTTACTTTACTCTTCTTTCATGTTACAGTTCCATTTTTGTATGTTGATTTACTGTTGTTCTCTGTTAATGTACTGGTGTTTACGTTGCTGTACTTCCCTACTTCTTCAACAACAGTGTCTCCCACAATGGCATCCATGTTTCCCAATACAGTATTAATACAAATAACAAATAAACAACACACCCACACACACAGAAACAAAAATCCCCTTGTTGATTAAGTCGACCATTATGATAGTGTCGATTTATTGACAAAAAAGGATTTCATCAGCCCATTATAGAACCTGGTTCATGTCTCTGATACTGCTGTTTTTATTCACTTATATGTTGCTCTGCTGTACATTTGCAAATCTCCTAATAAACGTAATGTCTTTGGTAACAATTTGCTTCTTTTGTTTATTCAACGTTTGCCAGTTCGTCATTAATTGTATTTTATATTTTCCATCACTCTGTCAATCACAATTATGACATATTCATTGCATGATATAATCAACAGTCAATAGATAAACACTAATATTTTATTTTACTTAAACAATATTTTAGAGTTCTATCGAACACTTTGTCCAGAAACTAAGGTCAGGGGTCACGTGTGGTCATACCTGTCCTAAGCTGTCTGGGAACTAGCGTGGGGTGATACCGAGCACATGGCTCGCTGCAGTGTTTTAGAATCTCAGGTTAAAGTGTTGAAGAAGGAGGTTCTTCTTCTTCAGGAGGAAAATGTGAGGTTGAAGCTTCGCCTAGGAGGGTTTGGGAGTGAGTGTGAGATGGTTGGTGCTGGTGAGGAGGAAATGGTTACCAACAGTGAGAGTGGCAGCCGCTTTAAGTGGCAAGTGGTTCACAATTAAGGAAGAAGGAAGATAAAGAAGGTTAATAGAGAAGATGTGAAGGTAGGAAATCGATTCTCTGTTCTCCAGGACGAGTGTTCTTCAGTGGTTAGTGAGGTTAAAGGTACCACTGACTTCCCTGCTAATCAAGGTAAGAATATTCTGATTGTGGGAGACTCTCAGGTAAGATATATGGACCGTGCCTTTTGTAACAGAGATAGGAAGGTCAGACAGAGGGTGTGCCTCCCAGGAGCTGGTGTTAGTGACATAGACAGCAGGTTGGATAATATTGTGTCATGTAATGGGAACAAGCCCATTATCTGTCTTAGTGCTGGTGGTAATGACATTGGGAAGGGCAGAAGACAGGAGCTACTAGATAAGTATAGGTCAGCCATAGAAGTAGTTAGGTCTAAGGGAGGGATCCCAATCATATGTAGCATTTTGCCTAGAAAGGGAGTGGGCAATGAATGGATGTCTAGGGCAATTGGTATAAATTGCTGGCTAGAGAGGTACTGCAAGGAACTTGCAATTTCATTCATTGATAACTGGGACAAATTCTATGGCAAACGTGATATGTATGCAAGGGATGGGGTTCATCTCTCTGGGGCTGGAGTGGTTGCATTAGCCGATACGATTGAGGGGGTCATTGGAGACTTGTCTAGGACTTTAAACTGATAGATTATAGAGGTATAGGTGTTTGTGGGAAAAAAATCAGGCTGCAGTATTAGGGTTGGAAAAATCAGATATTACCAGGATACCTCAGGGATATGTTTAAAAGACAATATTCAAAATAAACTTGCTAGTAAAGGCAAAGCAACTGATCAACAAAGAGAGATAGTAGAGGGCAACGAGTGACTAGCTCCCTTAAGGTTTACTATACAAATAGTAAGAGTCTATGAAATAGGTTAGATGAGTTAAGATTACTTGCAAGTGTAGGTAATATAGATATTATCGCTATAACAGAGACCTGATTCAATCTGAAAGATAGAGAAATGCCTTCTGAGTGCAACATACAGGGTTATAAGCTATTCCACACTGATAGGGTCAACAGAAAGGGTGGTGGAGTAGCGATGTAAGTCAGAGATAATTTAAATTGTTGTGTTAGACAAGATATAAGATTAGAAACATGGGACACAGAATCTGTTTGGCTACAGTTTCTCGAGGATCGTGAAAAAATAATTTTGGGTGTGATTTACAGACCCCCAAGCCTGGATAGGGAGTGCAGTAAGCTGCTATGGGACGAAATTTTATAAGGTGTCTAGATATGAAAATGTTGTGTAAATGGGAGATTTTAAATTTAAACAAATTGATTGGAACAATGTGACAGGTAATCTTGAGTCTAGTGACTTTCTTGATACGGTTCAGGATTGTTTTTTAAAACAGTTTGTGACAGAACCAACTAGAGGTAGCAACTTGCTTGATTTGGTTCTTGCCAACAAAGAATCACTAATTAATAATCTTGAGGTTAATGAAGAGCTTGGAGAAAGCGATCTCAAATCACGTACATAGTTTCAAAATATCATGGAATTACCCAGGTAACTGCAATCAAGTCTCTGTTCTAGACTTTCGCTTAGCCGACTTCATGGGGCTGAGAAATTACCTAGGTGGGCCAAATTGGGATGACCTGACTATGGGTCAGGTAGGTGGTTTTGGTTGCCAATATGACGTTTTCTAGAGCGTAGTTCTAGCTGCCCAGACAACTTTTGTTCCGAGTAGGGAAATTAGATCTAACAAAAATGATCCTAAATGGATGAACAATAGATTAAAACATCTCATTCGTCAAAAGAGAGGCATATATAGGCGTATCAAAAGAGGGGATGACCAAACAAGAAATCAATATTTTCAATTAAAGAGAGAAATTAAAAAAGGAATAAGAAAAGCAAAAAAGGATTACAAGGCTAAGGTCGCAAGGGATTCGAAGACTAACCCAAAAGGATTCTTTCAGGAATACAGCATTAAGATTAGGGACAAGATAGGCCCACTCAAGAGTAACTCAGGACAGATCATGGACAGTGATAAGGATATGTATGAAATTTTCAATACTTACTTCCTCTCAGTTTTTACTCAGGAAGATACTAGCGGAATTCCAGAAATAATAAATTATGTAGAACAGGAAGATAATAGACTATGCTCAATTGGGGTAACTAGTGACATGGTAATCAGACAAATAGAGTAATTAAAACCTAACAAATCCCCAGGCCCTGATGAACTGTTTGCAAGAGTTTTAAAGGCATGTAAAGAGGAACTTAACAAACCTTTGGCAAATCTTTTCAATATATCACTACAAACTGGCATAGTGCCAGACAAGTGGAAAAAGCCAAATGTAATACCTATTTACAAGGCAGGTGACAGGTCCTTAGCTTCGAACTATAGACCAATAAGCCTTACCTCCATAGTTGGTAAATTTATGGAATCAATAATTGCCGAGGCAATTCGTAGCCATCTTGAAAGGCATAAATTGATTAATGAATCTCAACACGGTTTCACTAAGGTGTTTGAGGAGGTAGATCATGGTAATGAATATGATATTGTGTATATGGACTTCAGTAAGGCTATCGATAGAGTTCCACATCAGAGGCTATTGAGGAAACTTAAGGCACACGGAATAGGAGGAGAAATATTTTCCTGGGTAGAGGCATGGTTGGCAAACAGGCGGCAGAGAGTGTGCATAAATGGCGAGAAATCAGAGTGGGGAAACGTCTCAAGCGGTGTCCCACAGAGGTCAGTTTTGGGCCCCCTGTTGTTTACAATTTATATAAACAACATAGATGAGGGAATAAATACGAACATAAGCAAATTTGCTGATGACACCAAAATAGGCCGTCCAATTTATTCTAATGAGGACATTAGAACACTCCAGGATGATTTGAATTGACTGATGCAGTGGTCGGAGAAGTGGCAGATGCAGTTTAATGTAGACAAATGCAAAGTTCTAAATGTTGGGCAGGATAATAACCATGCCACGTATAAACTGAATAATGTAGATCTTAATACTTATGATTGCGAGAAGGATTTATTAGTTATAGTTAGCAGTAATCTGAAACCAAGACAATAGTGCATAAGTGTTCGCAATAAAACTAATAGAATCAAGAAGTATAAATAAAAGAAGTCCTCAGGTTGTTCTTCAACTCTATATATCTTTAGTTAGGCCTCATTTAGATTATGCTGCACAGTTTTGGTCACTGTATTACAGAATGGATATAAATTCACTGGAAAACGTACAGAGGAGGATGACAAAGTTGATCCCATGTAACAGAAATTTTCCCTATGAGGATAGACTGAGGGCCTTGAATCTGCACTCTCTAGAAAGGCGTAGAATTAGGGGGGTTATGATTGAGGTGTATAAATGGAAAACAGGAATAAATAAATGGGATGTAAATAGCGTACTGAAAATATCCAGCCAAGACAGGACTCGCAGCAATGGTTTCAAGTTGGAAAAGTTCAGATTCAGGAAGGATAAAGGAAAGCACTGGTTTGGTAATAGAGTTGTGGATGAGTGGAGCAAACTCCCGAGTACCGTCAAAAATAGGTTAGGTAAATACATGAGTGGGTGTGGGTGGGTGTGAGTTGGACCTGACTAGCTTGTGCTACTAGGTCAGATGCCGAACTAATTCCTTAAGTGGAAGTGCCTTCACTACCTGGAGTTTACCTGGAGAGGGTTAACTCCAGGTGGTCGGGTCTAAGCCGGGGAGTGATGGACTTGCCTCGCATGGGTCAGTAGGCCTGCTGCAGTGTTCCATTTTTCTTATGTTCTTAAAACCAAGAAATTATTTTACTGCCGCAACAATACTTCAGTACTTGTGACAGTTTTAAAAGGGTTCAGTAGCTAGAGCAGTTTTTAAATGGGTTCAGTAGCTACGGCAGTTTTATATAGGTTCAGTAGCTACGACAGTTTTGAATGGGTTCAGTAGGTACAGCAGTATTAAAGATGACTTTCCCGCAGAGTTGAAGTAACTATAACCACAATAGCTATGCCAGTTTTAAAGCAGAGATTATTTCCATTCTCCAATTTATGGATCTGGTTAAGCAGAAATTGTAAGATGCACTTTATTGAAGACATGTTGGACAATGTTTACATTCTGAAAGATAAATAATCAAATTGTAGATAATTAATGATCAACCTATTTTTCACTACATTGTTATAATGTATCTGGTGCAGTATATGAGCTGTGACATACCAGAAGTCACAGTTACTCTTGACATCTGACAACACTGGTGTTAGATACTCTGATTTGTTTATATATAAAAATCTGCTTGTGGTCAATATAAAACATTAGTTATATAGTGTGAAGCAGCGATTGCTGGAATCAGGCTGCGATATCGTCGTGTGTGATACAACAATGGTCGTGTGTGACACAACAATGTTCGTGTGTGACACAACAATGGTGGTGTGTGACACAACAATGGTGGTGTGTGACACAACAATGGATTTGTGTGACACAACAATGGTCGTGTGTGACACAACAATAGTGGTGTGTGACACAACAATGGTCGTGTGTGTCACAACAACGGTGGTGTGTGACACAACAATGGTCGTGTGTGTCACAATAGTCGTGTGTGACACAACAATGGTCGTGTGTGACACAACAATGGTCGTGTGTGACACAACAATGGTGGTGTGTGACACAACAATGGTCGTGTGTGACACAACAATGGTGGTGTGTGACACAACAATGGTCATGTGTGACACAACAATAGTGGTGTGTGACACAACAATAGTGGTGTGTGACACAAGTGTCGTGTGTGATACAACAATGGTCGTGTGTGACACAACAATGTTCGTGTGTGACACAACAATGGTGATATGTGATACAACAATGTTGGTGTGTGACACAACAATGGTCGTGTGTGTCACAACAATGTTCGTGTGTGACTCAACAATGGTCGTGTGTGACACAACAATGGTCGTGTGTGACACAACAATGGTGGTGTGTGACACAACAATGGTCGTGTGTGATACAACAATGGTCGTGTGTGACACAACAATGTTCGTGTGTGACACAACAATGGGCGTGTGTGACACAACAATTGTGGTGTGTGACGCAACAATGGTGTGTGACACAACAAAGGTGGTGTGTGACACAACAATGGTCGTGTGTGACACAACAATGGTGGTGTGTGACACAACAATGATCGTGTGTGTCACAACAATGGTAGTGTGTGACACAACAATGGTCGTGTGTGTCACAATAGTCGTGTGTGACACAACGATGGTGGTGTGTGACACAACAATGGTCGTGTGTGACACAACAATGGTGGTGTGTGACACAACAATGGTCGTGTGTGACACAACAATGGTGGTGTGTGACACAACAATGGTCTTGTGTGACACAACAATAGTGGTGTGTGACACAACAATGGTGGTGTGTGACACAACAATGGTCGTGTGTGATACAACAATGGTCGTGTGTGACACAACAATGTTCGTGTGTGACACAACAATGGTGATGTGTGATACAACAGTGTTGGTGTGTGACACAACAATAGTCGTGTGTGTCACAACAATGGTCGTGTGTGACACAACAATGGTGGTGTGTGACACAACAATGGTGGTGTGTGACACAACAATGGTCGTGTGTGACACAACAATGGTCGTGTGTGACACAACAATGGTTGTGTGTGACACAACAATGGTTGTGTGTGACACAACAATGGTCGTGTGTGACACAACAATGGTCGTGTGTGACACAACAATGGTCGTGTGACACAACAATGGTCGTGTGTGACACAACAATGGTGGTGTGTGACACATCAATGGTGGTGTGTGACACAACAATGGTTGTGTGTAACACAACAATGGTCGTGTGTGACACAACAATGGTTGTGTGTGACACAACAATGGTCGTGTGTGACACAACAATGGTCGTGTGTGACACAACAATGGTCGTGTGACACAACAATGGTCGTGTGTGACACAACAATGGTCGTGTGTGACACAACAATGGTGGTGTGTGACACAACAATGGTTGTGTGTAACACAACAATGGTCGTGTGTGACACAACAATGGTTGTGTGTGACACAACAATGGTCGTGTGTGACACAAAAATGGTCGTGTGTGACACAACAATGGTCGTGTGTGACACAACAATAGTCGTGTGTGACACAACAATGGTCGTGTGACACAACAATGGTCGTGTGTGACACAACAATGGTCGTGTGTGACACAACAATGGTCGTGTGTGACACAACAATGGTCGTGTGACACAACAATGGTCGTGTGTGACACAACAATGGTCGTGTGTGACACAACAATGGTCGTTTGTGACACAACAATGGTCGTGTGTGACACAACAATGGTCGTGTATGACACAACAATGGTCGTGTGTGACACAACAATGGTCGTGTGACACAACAATGTTCGTGTGTGACACAACAGTGTTCGTGTGTGACACAACAATGGTCGTGTGTGACACAACAATGGTCGTGTGTGACACAACAATGGTCGTGTGTAACACAACAATGGTGGTGTGTGACACAACAATGGTGGTGTGTGACACAACAATGGTCGTGTGTAACGCAACAATGGTCGTGTGTAACACAGCAATGGTGGTGTGTGACACAATAATAGTCGTGTGTGACACAACAATGGTCGTGTGTGACACAACAATGGTGGTGTGTGACACAACAATGGTCGTGTGACA
>WNWK01045997.1:0-14488 GCA_009830355.1 Cherax destructor | reverse complement strand
CAATTAAGGACCTAATATAGGCTATGTACATCATTCTCGGATTTTCACATTAGCACCATAGTTTGGGTTGTAGCCAGCAACAGCTTTAAGAACATTTAGTCTATCTTTGATTTTTTATTTAGTTGTGGAAGTAGATTTTAAAAGGGACATCTACACCAAGATATCTGTAAGTTTTAATGAAGTAATTTTTTACCCCAAATAGATGGGGGGGGGATGCTTTTTTTGCTTGTTAATATCTTTTGTTTTAGAGGAAGATATTATGAGGCCTAGTCGATTACAAATTGCTTGAACTTCATTAAGAACGGAACTCATCTTTTTTGGCCCTGTTGTATGGATAATGATGTCATCACATAGCTTATAGCTATATGCTTAGGTGAGGCAGGTAGAGCATTTAGGAGGGCATTAATCAGAATATTAAATAGCAGGACTGAGAACTCCTTCCCGGGACACACATGACACAGACACACGACAGAGTCTTCGCCCTGCTGCCGTCGAGAGAGGACGTCGTCTTAGCTGCTCTGTACACCGATCCTCCAGCTGCCCTGCTGCAGTCGAGAGAGGACGCTCCCAGCTGCTCTGAACACTGATCCTCCAGCTACCACTGATCCTCCTGCTGACCAGAGCGGAGAGGAAAACTTGCTTGCTGTCACTTCGAGCCCCATCCCTTCAAGAGGGTAAGGCGGTGACTAGCCTGTTGTTCCTCCTCCCTACCCCCCCATCCCCCCCTTATCCTGCCCCATCCTCCCCCCCATCACCCAAACCACTACACTGGCCTATCCACAGAACACTCTCTACACACTGCTGTCCTTCTCCCTTTTCCTGTCTTCTTTTTTTTTCGGCAACTTCGCCTTTTGGCGATTTAAAACAAGGCATTTTGACCATCCGGTGGCCTGTGTGTTTTTTAAAATCCGGTCGATCTTTGCCTTGGGCCCCATCCCCCTCACCTCCTCGAGGGTAGGCTATCTTAGGGGCTGACCTTCATAAGTCAGCTGAAGTAGGATGACACTTTCACAGGTAATTAATTTCTTTCCAGCATATTATCTGTGTCAGCTGTAAATTACCAAGGCAACATGCCTAATATAAGAGTCAGACTTCGTGTCACTGGTGACAAGAAGTCCAAAAGAGAAATACTTGACTGCATTCGCAGTAATGCCACGGTGGCACCAGTGGATATCTTTGATACCTATGCTGGTGCAATTCTACTGCTCTCTTCGGAAGAGGAACTATTGCAACTACTAAAGGGAATGTTCTTGACAAACTCGCCAATGAAGGAGTCACTCCCATTCCCCTGACAACTTCCAGGCACAGCGTTCTGTGTTCGTTGCACGTATCAACAGCATCATGCGTGAGCATACTGCTGATGAACTGTTGAGAGATCAACCAGGAAAATGAGTTCAAGGTTCTCCAGGCATACAAATTCAACAGGAATGGCTAAAGCTAACTCATTCGAACTCTGATGAGGCCAAGCTTGTTTGTGAACAAGGCCTGAAATGTTTTGGCATGAAATGCACACCTGTCAAGTGAGTATGGAAAGGTTTGTCCCAATTACCCAATGCTACAGATGCTACCAGTTTGGGCATAACACCAACAAATGCAACAAGGAGCAAACCATTTGCAGTATCTGTGCTGGAGAACATGTTCATAGGGAATGCCCCAACAGGAGCAAACCCAAGTGCATCCTCTGTGGCGATAAGCACCACGCTGTCTCCCTGGCTGCCCCATCAGGAAGGCTGCAATTCAGAAAATCCTGGACAACAGGAAGTCAGCACTGAATAACAGAAACACTGATCAGTCACCCCCATTGTATCCCAAGGAGCCTTCCCAAGCCTACCAAGCTCTGGCAGTGCCTCCACTGCTACCTCTTCATCCAACAATGCCAGTGCCCCCACTGCTACCACTTCAACCAACAATGCCTGGAACCAACCAATATCCCACCCACCCCATCCAACTCCAACCTACTCTACTCCTAGCCCACCCCAAGCTCAAGGCACACCTTTCTACCCTATTCCCCCTGGCCCCATCCAAGAGGGAGTAATGAAGAGCACTGCCTTCTATTTGATAGCAAAGGAACTAGCAAAGGGTGATGACCGGCTATTCTGCACCCTCATCAATGCCTTGTTTGAAGCCAATGGTTCCATAGTCATACAATATCCAGACATAGTGCGATCTCATATGGGATCTTCCCCACAAACTCTAGCCCCTACCCAACCAAACCCTCCCAGGGAAGTGACGATCCCGGGACCGGTTACGGAAGCTGTTGCACAATCTACCGCCTTTGAGGCTAACCTAACTGACCACACAGGTCCAGAACTCCCCGCCAATGTGGCTGACCTAACTGACCACACAGGTTCAGAACCCACCGTCATTGAGGATGACCAAACTGACCGCCCAGGCTCCCACGCTACACAGAGGGAGACAGTCACTGGGCAACTAGATAGTCTTGATGAACTAGACCTCCAACACCATGAACCAGTGTCCCCTATTTCAAGCTGCGGCAGTTCTGAGACCCCAGTACACCGGAGGGACACAGACTCGGACATGAGTTCGGGATCAGAGAATGAGTCTGTAGTGTCACCTGATGTTACCATTACAAATAGCAGCGATGAAGCCTCTCTATTCTCGCAGATAAACACCCAGGAGTATACCCTCCCTACCCCTCTGAAACACACTGGCAGGCGCAACCAACCCCATCGGGACTGCACCTCCAAACGTACCTCCTCTGCTTGCAGCTATACACCTAAGCACGTAAAATAATGGGGATCACAATTCTGCAAATCAACATTCACCACTTCTTCAACAACCGCTACCTTTTGAAATAGAGTTGTGTAACCACAACCCAGACATTATCCTCCTCAACGAAACAGCAGCCAGACCTGACCAACACATAAAACTCCCCGGTTACTCAACACTCGAGAAATCCAGAGGGCCTTATAGTGGAGTAGCCATTCTTGTGAAGCGGGATATGAATTCCGTAACATCCATGTCGAAGAGGACAACATCCTAGCAATAGACCTGCTGACCTATATGGCCGACTCGTAGTGGAACAGGCTACTTTCCCCAGACAGCCGTACATTGAGTCTATCCCCTTACATAGATTACTCAGTCGAAACGTCCCTACAGTCCTAGCAGGTGATTTCAATGCCCACCACCCCGCTCTCTTTAACTGTGGCGCCCTCCCGCAGGGTGACCATAAGGAAACAACTCTTCAACCTAATGGCGGCAAGAAATCTATCTTTCCAGGGCCCATTCTTTAAATCATATGTGGGCCCCCACCCAGGGACTCCTGACATAGTACTCACCAACAGGGACTGCGATCTGTTCCACTGCAAAGTGTCCCCGGGCGGCAACGTCGGCTCTGACCATATCCCTGTCATAATTAAGCTACAATCCACCCCATTCCGCACACCCATCCGCCCTAAACCCAACCTGAAAACACTTGGCTTCGACCCCTTCAGGGATTACCTAGCAAACGACCAGACTATTCTACTTGACAACCAACCCTCCACAGCAATAGATGTGGCGATAGCATCTCTGCACAATAGAATCACCGAGGCCACTGAAGCATGCTGCCAACTAACCACCTCCAGGGTTTACCAACAGTACAAACCAACTAGAGAAATAAAAGACAGAATGAACAATTATCAAGCTGAATGTAGAAGGAATCTCCTCTCAGGCCAGCCCACTCGCGATGTACTCCTAAGAATGAGAAGGGAATTAACAACCCTAATCACTCAGCACAAAAGAGACCTATGGAAATACCTTGTGCTGCAAGCTAATCAGTATAAGCGACAACCAGAACGATTCTGGAGCAAGATCCGCAGACTACTGGGGGCTAAGCATTCACCCACTCAACTCCTCACACACTCATTCACTAATGATGTTGGCGAGGAGGTGACCACCTTACTCGATGACCCACAGGATCAAGTTGATTTGATGAGAGAGGTGTGGAAGAAAATTCTATCTCACAATGTCAGCAGAAGATTTAACAACAACCATTACGTGTGGGTCAATCAGTGGCGTGACGAGAACCGGGAAGACTTCCAGCCAATATTAACAATTAATACATCTTCTCTTGAACCAGAGCACCCTCTCACAAGGCCAATCATCCTTAAGGAAATGACCCAAGTCATTGGACGAATGAGAAATAAGGCCCCTGGACCCTCAGGCATAACAGTAAAACAGATAAAATACCTACCCCGTAATTGCAAGATGTCCCTATTAAACATCTTAAATGCTATCCTGGCGTCAGGCTACTTCCCTACATCATTTAAAACAGCTAAGATGATCTTCATCTCTAAACCTAATAAAGACACCCGTAACCCAGAAAATTACAGACCTATTTCTCTACTAGAAGTCGCTGGCAAAGTCTTTGAGAAAATCATTTCCAATAGACTGAACTACTACATTGAATTTAATCACCTTTTCTCAGAAAAACAGTTTGGTTTCAGGTCCCATCGTGGAACACAGCATGCTATCAACATCATCTATGATGCTGCTGTAAGCCTGAGGAATCAAGGACACCTGGCCCTAATTGCAACGAGGGACGTTCACAAAGCCTTCGACAGCCTCTGGCACGATGGACTTATATTTAAACTTGCTGATCTACCAGATCATAACTGGACCTTTCTCAGGCTAATATTCAATTTCCTAACAGGTCGAAGAATCATCCCCAACTTTAATGGCAAATCGGCAGTCCCTTTCACCCCAACAGCTGGAGTACCTCAAGGCTCATGCCTTAGCCCCATACTCTTCAATATCTATGTAAATGACCTCCCGCAACCAGAACATAATGACACCATCATCACCCAATTTGCAGACGACGTGATTCATGTTGTGTCATCCGCCCCCATAACAGGTGCAACAAAATACAGGAGAGTAATAGCGAAAATGAATGAAGAATTACGAAGAACTGCTAATTGGGAGAAAAAGTGGAGAATCACAACTAACACAGAAAAGTCCTCATTAGCACCATTGGCTGTCTCCCAGAAACCATAGAAGACAAAGGAGGTATCTCCATAAGAGGATCACAGGTCGGTATCAGAAACCCTAACAAAATCCTGGGATATGAGATCGACAGATTACTTCACTCCACTTCACACATCTCTAAAAAAGTGAATCTAGCTAAAGCCGCCTCAGCCAACTGTTCAGATTCAAAGAAGCACCAACCCACATCAAGAAGCACCTCTACAAGATGATGATCAGACCTCTGTTGGAATATCCTTGCGTACCACTATCACTTACAACTAAAACCAACAGGCTGCGGCTTCAACGAGTCCAGAACAAAGCCCTCCGCTTTATCACTGGGACCAGATTAAGAGACAGAATCAGAACTGAAGACCTACATATACAACAAGAACTCGATGCAATTAATGTAAGGATAGATAAACTAGCGAAAAGACAGCTATACGACATGCAAGAATTATATATACCGGATAGAGAACACCCCCCACAACCGGTAAACACAACCGACTATGTCATCACCACACCTCCCCACCGAACCCAAAGAATGACTCTGCAGCAAAGAGTTAGGCGCTACATCCACAATGACAACTACCCACGACCCAGAATCCTGAGTGATCTCCCCGTCGAACCAGAAGAGTGGGTACCACCAGTCCCAGTCTATGTTCAACAACATAGATAAATACTCCCCATTTATGGGTGACCTACCTTCTCCAAACTACATATTACAATTACCATTGTAACACCTATGACCTTCCTATTTTAGGACACCACCTCAGAAACTGCTTGAACAACTCCGGGCTAGCTACCAACAACATCAAAAGCCCTACACCTACCACCTATTGAATCTGCTCCTCCAGTACCGGGCTAACCACCATCAACACCGAATGCCCAGAAACTACCACCTTTGCGGCAGCCTTTCCCCGGGAAAAAAAAAAAAAAAAAAAAAAATATTACTTTAAATAGTATGCATTCTCCCAATTCAGTGTCATGCTGTGATACAGTAGTATACCTGTGTGCAACTGATGGGGTGAAGGCATATCCTCCTCATAAAATATACTTATGTATTACTCTACATACACATACACTTATTATGTTGCGCCAAAGTGGATAGGCCACTTACCTTTATAACCCTAACCTCCCCCTCTCCCCCCCACCTATTTCCCAATTTCCATCCTTACCCATCCTTCTTCCTTCCCCATCTTACCGACGCTCTGGTCAATCAAGCTCAAGCCTCCCTGCGGTGTACCTAGGGACATTTCTTTAGACTCGCTTCTAAAGCCTTGGTAGAGGACAGAGGATACTCTGTTTGACAGGTATCCTATTATCCAGCAGAGTAGGCTACCACCAATATTCATTTTGGCTAGTTCATGTAGTATAACAGTTCTGTTCGCGATATCAAATGCAGATTTTAGATCAAGAAATGTGGTAAAACTAGTAGAGGTGTGTGAGGTGAGAAAGGTGGAGATACAATTCTGCACACTCTTACCTTTCATGAACCCATAGAGGGAGGGGGAGTTGGTGTCTGATTCTATAGTACAGTCTGTTAAGTATCATTCTTTCAAAAATTTTACAAAGACAGCTAGTTAAGGAGATCGGTCTAAATGTATCAGGCTGTTGGGGCTTAGGGATAGGCACAATGAGACTATTGGTCCAGGAAGTAGGAAGTACTCCCTCAATGTAACTGGTATTATACAGTGCCAACAAAGGATTATTAGGCACGTGCCTTAAAGTTCTGAGAATATCATAGGTTATAATATCCTTTCCAGGAGCAGTTGATCGACCTTTAGTTAATGCGTTATCTAATTCATACTCTGTGAAGAGGCAATCACTCTCATCAATATTTTGGCTCATAAAATTAATCAGTTCAAACATTTCTTCAGAAGCACTCTCTAAGTTTTCTCTAATATGAGATGGCAGGTTTTCATGCCTGGAGATTTTGGACCAGTCATTTATGAGGTCATTTGCTTTTTCAAGTGGAAAGGGATGAGCAACATTGCCAGTCTTTTTCCTGGTTATTTTATTTATACCTTTCCATGCCAAACTTAAAGGGGTAGACCTATTTAATCCATTAACGAATTGTTCCCATTCCTGTTGCCTAAGTTCTTGCTTTCTATTTCTTGTATTTGTTAGTGCAGCTTGGAATGTTCTGAGAAGGTCTGGGGTTCTACACTCACGGTATGCTTTACCAATCCTCTTAGCTGCATGTGTTAGATTGCGTAGCTGTGGCTCATTATAATATTTACATTGGTTTTTATTGTCATTTCTAGTGGAAGGTTTATGTTGTCTTTTCCTGCCCACTTGATCTGTGAGTACAGTCTCAATAGCGGTAACTAGATCATCATTGAATTTTTGTGTGCCAGTGGGCTCATAATTTTTATACCATTGATCCAAGAGGTTAATAAAGTTTTCTCTGTGTTCTGGGTTGAGAATAAGTTTCCTCCTTCTGTATTTAGCTCCTTGGTTGCTTGAGATATGATCCAGATTGACAGTTGTGAGTCTTGGGAAGTGATCAGATAGAAGATCATCAACTATAACAGAGTCATGCATCGTATATGATGTATTAAATCCAAGGCACAGATCTAGTATGCCTCCATATATGTGAGTGGGCTCAATAGTGCCTACAATACGAACATTATCATGCTCATTTAGAAATTTGACTAGTTTAGTTCCATTGGTGTTTGTTATAGACCCACCAATATTCTTATGTCTGGCATTAAAATCTCCAAGTATGAGGGTAGGTTCACTATTGATGCGATCTGGTAAAGCATCAGGTCGAAGCTGGTTTGCTGGGGCATAAAGGTTAAAGATGTTTATGGAAAAGTCGCCTGCGTATACTCTGACACCATGATACTGCATGTTTACTCGACTCTGCAGGGTAAGGAGTGAATGTGGCAAGTTCTTTCTGACATACATCACACAACAGTTGGTTGAGCTTCAGTTATAAGCTGCATATCCAGACAACTTTGGTGGAGGTACTCCTTCTTTCAGTCTACATTCCTGCAAACAGATGACATCAATATTCTTGGTTGCACTAATATGATGTAAGTCAGGCAACCGCTTCCTAATAGAAGCAATGTTCCATGAAAAAAATTGTAAAATATCCATTGTAGTGCGTTATTACAATCTCTTGTTCATAAGATGGTAAGACTACATGTATTATGCTTTGCCTACAGTGTGCAGACACTTAAGAGCAAATAGCATAGTTTGTACATGCTTATCTTCAGAAAGGTGTTGATTCACCGGGAATTCTCCCGGCCCGGGTCTTTACCAGATGGCGACCCGGCTCCGGCTCCCTGGCGTGGGAGTGTCTCCCATGGGAGGGGATAACCCACATCGGCGGGACCAACTTGCCCCAGGCCTAGCCACATTCCCCACCAGCACGAGGCATGGAGGTAGATGCTAGGCCTCTCTGGTCTGCCACCTTCCCTAACAGGAAGGGCAGGCTTATGAGCTGCAGATGGTAGCAAGCTCCAGCCTTGGCACCTACCCTGCCCTAGAAGGGCTGGGCATGTGAGCAACGAAGTGACTCAGCTATATTCAGAACTTCTTAACATGTTAAGCAAGAGAGGAACATCATCATAATAATAATAATAATAATAATAATAATAATAATAATAATAATAATAATAATAATAATAATAGTATCTTTATTTACAACAAGTACATGTACATGGTATACAGACCATAGCTGACATCAATGGCATACTACTATATAGAAAGCCGCTTCTTATCCTGAGCATTTCGGGCAAATTAGGTCAGTGTCTCAGGATGCGACCCACACCAGTCAACTAACACCCAGGTACCCATTTTAAACTGATGGGTGAACATGCACAGGGACAGCAGGTGTCTTATGGAAACACATCCCTAATGTTTTCCAGCCGTTGGTCGATCACCATGTCCAGCCCTTCTAGGGCAGGGTAGGTGCCAAGCCTGGAGCTTGCTACCATCTGCAGCTCATAAGTCTGCCCTTCCCGTTAGGGAAGGTGGCAGACCAGAGAGGCTTAGCATCTATCTACCTCCATGCCTCGTGCTGGTGGGGAATGTGGCTAGGCCTGGGGCTAGTTGGTCCCACCGCTGAGGGGTACCCCCTCCCATGGGAGACTTAGGTCTCTGATACTCCCATGACAAGGAGCCGGAGCCGGGTCGCCATCTGGTAAAGACCCGGGCCGGAAGAATTCCCGGCGAACCAACACCTCCTCCTTTCCACCCGTGGTCGATCACCATGCCCAGCCCTTCTAGGGCAGGGTAGGTGCCAAGGATGGAGCTTACTACCATCTGCGGCTCGCAAGCCTGCCTTTCCCGTCAGCCTCCTTGGGGCGGGGAAGGTGACAGACCAGAGAGGCCTAGCATCTATTTACCTACCAGCCTCCTGCTGGTGGGGAATGTGGCTAGGCCTGGGGCCAGTTGGTCCTGCCTCTGAGGGGTACCCCCACCCATGGGAGACATAGGTCTGTGATACTCCCACGACAAGGAGCCGGAGCCGGGTCACCATCTGGTAAAGACCTGGGCCGGAAGCATTCCCGGCGAATCAACACCTCCTCCTTTCCAGCCGTACCGGAGGAGATTCGAATTCCAGACCTCAGTGTGTAAGCATGTCACAGTTTATATACAAGTATTTATCCAGCATTACAACAGGTAACTGATATACATTTATACATTTATAATACTATGTACTAAATACAATTCAGAAAAATGGATTGTTATTTTATTTAAAACGTCTTGTACAAATATACATAGGTAGTTATATATAGTATTAATATGTAATAATTATACTGGTGATGAATAAGAAATCAACATTGTCACTACACAATCTACTGAAAAACTACATCATACATTATTATTATTATTATTATTATTATTATTATTAGTATCAAAAGGAAGCTCTAAATACATCCTACATAATACCACTAAAACTAACCTAACACAACCTACACACTGCTTCCAAGTACAGTGCTACACAAATACAAAGATTTTTATAAAATAATAAATTGGTACAAACACAGTATTGCTTACACTCCCCTCACACACAAGTGAAAACTGTTCACTTACACCTGGCTATACACATTAGACACACTGAGTACATACGACACGATAGACACTCACTACTGATGCCTCCAATCTTGCCCTAGCAACTGCCTTAAACAACAGTCTGCAGTTGAAATTCTCTGGTATTGCAACTCTCCGAGAAGCCTTCCTCGTCACCTTCATCAATGATGAGGAAACAGAAAAAGTCATCTCACCACCTGCTATACAAACCCTTGATGATCAAGGCTTTGCTCTATCAACGTCACCATTCATGCGAGCAAAACGATCTGTAATTATGGAGTGACTAGATAAACTCATCACTTCCATGTCCACTGAGGAAATCAAGCAATCGATCGAAAATCTGAATGATTGGGCTGAATTAGGAGGTGTAATCAAGATCCCCAATGCTTCATCAATGCTAAAAATCACATTTCTAGACGTGAACATGGCTGCCAGGGCTCTCTCAGATGGTCTGGCTATTTCCTACTACTACATCAACCCCAGTCAGATTGAACCAGAATGCTTCAAACAAATTTCACCATGTTGGGCATGTTTTTCTTATAGTCACTCTACTAATGATTGTCATGTGAAGAACAAGAAGATCTGTTCCACCTGGGGGTCTGAAGGTCACGACTTTTGTTCCTGCACCTCTACTTCTGCTGCTACCTGCATCAACTGTTAGAGTGATCACCATACTCTGGCAGCCAAATGTTCTGTTCGAAAGGAGATCCTTTCCAAGAAGTTAAAGGAAGACCTTAAGAACTTGGACTTGGACTTGGAATGATCGAAGCATCGGTGAGATGGGGAAGGAGGAAGGAAGGGAAAGGATGGAAATACTGGAAAAAGATGGGATGGTGGAGGAGAGGAGGGTAGGAAAGATCAATGGCCCAACCACTGTCGAGCAAGTGGTACTGATGTACTGTAGGCGTTGATGTAGAGGGTTGAGGGACTGTGGTGTATGTCTCCCATGAAGGGGCGATGAGGCGACTTCAGCAGGCAGGAAAGGTCGAGAAGGCACTGCACACTGATGTGTTCGAGAGATTACTGAAACGATCCATTTTCGAGTGAGTTGAACTTCGTTCTTGTGGTGTGGTACATTTTCAATGGACGTCTGAACTTAGGATGAGCAAAGTCACGGATAACGTCATCCATGGTGTTGAGTGGTGAGGAAGTACAGAGGAACTTGGCAGTTCCTTCTTGGAGATGTTGGATAAGTTCTTGAGGCGTCATTGAGTCGCCAAACTGTCGAGTGGTCCAGAATCTGACACCATGCAAGGATCATGGTGATGCTTTCATAGTAGAAGTGGTGGAAGGTGAAGTCGGTGATTGGTTCGTGGCAGTATCAGTTGGAGGCTTCTCATTGGTGGGGAGTGGCTGTGTCTCGACTGGCAGAGAGGCAGCTGATTGGTTCTTGGTAGTGGTGGTGGTGCGAGGTGGTGGTGAACTTTCATTGTTGGAGGCCGTAGTAAAGCAAGTCTTCAATCAGCAATTCTTGCAAGTCATCTGGTGCAGCAAAGCTGACGACTTTTGGAATTACATATTTAAAATCTCAGTTGAAGGAAGACTTGTTGGGAAGTTGAATGCTGGCATGTTGTTGAGGGCGAGAAGTTCGTTTATAAATGTGTTGAAGGATCCTGGTTGAACTGCATTGTTCATGGTAGCAAACATCATACATTAGTAAATCTTGGTGGTTGTAGACTGGAGTTTGGTTATTGCAGCATAAGTTGGAGAGTTGCCTGATGTCTTCTTAAGGTCTTCCTTTAATTTCTTGGAAAGGATCTCCTTACGAACAGGACATTTGGCTGCCAGAGTATGATGATCACTCTTACAGTTGATGCAGGTAGGAACAGCAACTGAGGAGCAGGAACGAAAGTCGTGACCTTCAGACCCACAGGTGGAACATATCTTCTTGTTCTTTACATGACATTCGTTGGTAGAGTGACCATAATAGAAACATGTCCAGCAGGGTGAAATTTGTTTGAATCGTTCAGGTTCAAGCTGACTGGGTTGATGTAGTAGTAGGAGACAGCCAGACCATCTGAGAGAGCTCTGGCAGCCATGTTCACGTCTATAAACGTGATTTTCAGCATTGATGAAGCATTTGGGATCTTGATTACACCTTCTAATTCAGCCCAATCGTTGAGATCTTCAATTGATTGATTTCGTCAGTAGACATGGACGTGATAAGTTTATCAAGTCGCTTCATAAACACAGATCATTTTGCTCGCATAAATGGTGATGTTGAGAGAACAAAGCCTTGATCATCAAGGGTCTTGATAGCAGGTGGTGAGAGGACTTTTTCTGCTTCCTCATCATTGATGAATGTGACAAGGAAGGCTTCGTGTAGAGTGGTAATTCCTGAGAATTTCAACTGCAAACTGCTTTTAAGGGCAGTTGCAAGGGCAAGCTTAGAAGCATCAGTGGTTGAAGAGTCCTTAGCCTTGATCTTCACTCGATGAGTCATCGTGGATCAGGTAAAGGTTCCCCTCCCCAACGGGGATCGTAGGGAGACTGGAAGAGTCAGAGCTGCTATGACCTGCCTGGGCAAGAGTCAGAAGCAGAATCCTCTGTGTCTTGTCATGTATCCTCCAGTAATCACCTTACCAATACATCACTGTGCAGTGTGTTTGCCTTCTCGACCTTTCCTGCCAGCTGAGCCGCCCTCTTCGCTCCTGGGAGCCATGTACCACCGTCCACCACACCTCTCCATCAACGTCTGCAGTACATCAGTACCACTTGCTCCACAGTGGTTGGGCCACTGATCTTTCCTACCACCCTCTCCTCCACCATCCCATCCTTTTCCAGTAGTATTTCCATCCTTCCCCATCCTTCTTCTTTCCCCATCTTACCTATGCTTCGGTGGTTAAGTGGAAGTGGAAGTACACTTCAGTACATCAGTAATACAATATATAAACAATAAACAACCCATGTAACATCTGAAACTGTATATACAAGTATTACCTAAACATATCATTACTTGATAATAGTTAATAATACCTCACTATTGTGATAATGGTGTATTGTTCATTTATAATTAGGTACAAAATATATATACATATTTAGGTTGATGCGTATTGTTACATGGAATAAAATTTCTACTGGTACAGGATCCAGGCCATTCACAATCTCCAACCTAACCTTAAAATATCCTATACAACAAAATCAAAGGTGTTCATATTACTGAAGCTAAGACGATACAGCGCAAACTTGGCCCCCCATCCCCCCACACACTACAGATAAGTGTGTCTGCTGTCACCAACCTTAACAACCAAAATATTAATTTACGTTAATTAACGTATCATAATACATCTGTAACCCTAAGAAATAAACACAAACATCATAGTATATTAACCCCTTAAAAAAGGCTATCTACATTAACATACCGATAAGAAAAGCTTTTACGTACATTGTTTTACTAAACTGACACCTCTG
Source organism: Cherax destructor (assembly GCA_009830355.1). Taxonomy (NCBI): domain Eukaryota; kingdom Metazoa; phylum Arthropoda; class Malacostraca; order Decapoda; family Parastacidae; genus Cherax; species Cherax destructor. Next base: position 1,069 of record WNWK01045997.1, on the reverse strand, counting down.
CAGGACAGTTTATTTACATCTTGCAGAGATCCTTAATAACTGGTGAGGACACACCATGCCCAGCCCTTCTAGGGCAGGGTAGGTGCCTGAGCCAGAGCTTGCTACCATCTGCAGCTCACAAGACTGTCATTCCCATTAGCTCCCCTGGGGTGCGGAAGATGGCAGACCAGAGAGGCCTAGCTTCTCCCTACGAGTCCCTGAGGGTGGCGAATGTAGTTAGGCCTGGGGACAGTTGGTCCCAACGATGAGGAGGTACTTGTATCTCCTCCCATGGCAGACGTTAGTCTGAGCTATTCCTGAGAAAGGGAGCCAAGGCCGGGCCACCACTTGGAAAAGGCCCGGGCCGGGAGAGTACCGGTGAACCAAGAAGAAGAAGAATAGACTTAAAAACTTTACCACTACAAGAACAGGTCCCATAACATATTTTCTGAAGATCACATTATGAACAGCTCAAGTTAACTGTATACACACAATAAATGGTAACGACTCTCTGCACGAGTGTTAAATGATAAGGCCGGAGTCCTTGTAATCAATTAACAATGCTATCCTCAACTCTCTCTGAATTTGCTACCCTCGCCTCCTCTCTATCACCCGCATAAACAGTTCCACAGATCTTTAATGACTGATCCACATTCATTGTTAATGAGCAATCCCAGTCCCTACGGTGTTCCCACTCACCAAGACCCAATATCTTAGATTTATCTGCGTTCACATCCATACCTGATGCCTTCACAAACTTTTCAACTACCTCTTCCAGTTCAAGAAGGTTCGTGTATTCGTTCATTAATAACGTCGTGTCATCTACATATTCCACAATCACTGGACAAACTCTCCTACCCACACTCATCCTACTACCAAAAAACTCTATCTCTCACCATCCTGTAGAAAGGGTCCTGCACACAAGCAAAGAGCATCTGGGACAATGGAAAGCCCTGCCTTAGATCTCTACCCATTGGTACAATCCCTCCTAATTGACCATTAATCTGAATTCTAGCCAGTGCCCCACTATATAATGTTTCCACAAATCTTACTATTTCTGACCCAAACCCCTGCTTAAGTAAGATACGAT
>WNWK01045996.1:0-14488 GCA_009830355.1 Cherax destructor | reverse complement strand
ATGGGAAATAATGGTTCAGAAATCGGCCAGTTCTATTTTAGGCCTAGCTCCTTGAACGGATTATGGCCTATTTCCGGGGTTCCACTGTAATGCTATGTATCTGTATGCAGGACTAAAGATACTTAGCTTTGTTGATGTCTCAGCCATTCTGCAGCTGCACCCAGATGACTCCTCCGACGTGAAATAGCTGTTCTACAGCCCATATCTGATGAGGGATGAGTATGATTATATATAATTGCCCCAAAGGAGTGTATTTCAGCGTATCATTCAGGAACTGAATGCTGAATACTATATACTTACTTTTTGTGCTCAATGGCCCGTGGTTTGTGGGGTGTGTAGACAAATCCAGACCTGACATGCCCTATCTATCTGCTGCACAGCCGATCTAACCAGGTGCATGCCTGTCTAGACTTACCTGAGTTTTTGTATCTGACCCTCAAGTGTCACCCTGATATCTAATGTCTTGATTGAAGTAGTAGTGTGTCTCGTATGCTGCACTCACTCTCTCAAGATTGTTCGTAACACCAACTGTTACACTACATTGTTTCAAAATTGTTCTTTCATAGTAATGTCACAACAGGAAGATGTACGCTTCACTGTAATAGTTATACCAGAGAATTGTTGAGATTGTCTGTTCTTCTAGCATGAAACACAAGTTTCCTGTACCAGTTGTTAAAGCAATCTGCCCCCTGCAGCGGGCTTTGGGCGTCTCTACAAAGTATTTGCTGAACTCAGTGTTATTTTCTTCCTTGCTAAACACTGCAACAGAATTCATTACAAATGATAGATTTCTTGATATCTATCGATCGCCGAGAGTTCATTATTGTCCCACATGATGAATAAAGTGATGCAGGATTTTCCTTATACTTTTCTAGTCAAGGTAAAAAGAGTTCCTTTTCTCGTTGCATTTTCACTCATATTACCTGAACACTGTGGTGCAAAATGAGGCGACGTGACTACGCTCTGGTACAGGTTGGTATAGCATCTGCTTAAAATTAAATTGTTGATTGGAAACAAGACAGCAAGATGCCATTTGCCCTTTCTGAGAGGGTTGAGTCCCTCAGGGTGAAAGGGGCTGATGCCCCCCTTTCTGGAGAAATTTTCTCCACAGACCGTTTCGCCTCATTTTTCTTGATAGAGCACGCTGTGCTTTAGTTTACATTAAATAATTTTCCAATGGTAGAATTGCTCACATAACCTGCCCTACACTTGTCTAGCAATTTCACCTTCTCCAGATTCATGACTTTCTTTGAGCGCTTAGGGGCTGGCTCATTAATAGTGGTTGCTGCTCGCTTGGGGGCCATACTTCCACCACTACACAAACACACGTGTACGGTAGGGCACACAAACACACATGTATGGTAGGACACACAAACACACGTGTATGGTAAGATACACAAACACACGTGTATGTTAGGATACACACACACATGTACAGAAGGACACACAAACACAGGTGCACTTTAGGACACAAACACACGAGTTGCAAGATATATGCACAGCACGAACAGACGCGAACAGTAACTGAACAATGACTGAGTTTGTGGTGGACTGGCGGGCTGCTGGTTGAGGGGGTAAGAGGGAGGGTAGTAGGGACACGGCAGGAAGCGTTTTCCCATACTTTTTTCCTCGCATTTGTTAAATATGATTGGGTGGCTGGGCATTCGCGAATGTTCGAAGCTCGCGAAAGTGGAACACACCACTCTGGGTTTTCTATTTTCTTACTAGTTCTTGTTTATTTCCTCTTATCTCCATGGGAAAGTGGAATAGAATTCTTCCTTTGTAAGCCATGCACATCTTAAAAGGTGACTAAAATGCAAGGGAGAAAGGGGCTAGTAACCATTTTTCCTGTATTCATTACTAAAGTTAAAAAGAGAAACTTTTGTTTTTCTTTTTGGGCCACTCTTCTTCGGTGGATATGGCTGGTTTGTTGAAAGAAGAATATATAAAATATGAAATATAGTGTTACCCCGATTTTCGTACATAATTCATTCCAGAAGGCTGTTCGAGTGCTGTTACCAAACGAATTTGTTCCCATAAGGAATAATGTAAATTAGATTAGTCTGTTTCAGACCCCAAAAAATACACTTACAAAAACACTTACAATAATACACTTACATAATTGTTCGAGTTGGGAACTGTACGAAACTTGGGCTACCACTGTAACTTTAAAACACTTGAAATGTTGGAAAGTTTCCAGACATAATGCAGAGTCGTGCTTACGGGGAATGTAAACAAACCGGGTGGCCCACAGTGACCATATTAAAAAGTTAAGTGGGGCGAGCTGTATAGAGTGCTTTGGTCATAATTTGAAATGTCCGTATTAGCAAAACGCCACAAAGTGGGGCCCTACTGTATACAGTGGACCCCCAAATATTGTAAGCATTGGATTTCGTAAATTTTGTTAATCGTAACGTTTTTTTCATCAAAATTTTTTTTTTTTTTTTTTTTTTATATTTTATTAAAACATTATTACAAAACATGACAAATATGCCGTAAACAGTAACAGGCACCTAAATTAGAAACAACAATATCAAAATGACAAACCAACACCATGAACATTGATATGTGTGATAACCACCACCTGAACCCTCACACTATTTTCAAAATAAACCCTAACCATACATACACAAGAAAATTGTTACATATAAAAACCATGACAAACATGTCACATGGTATTTGCAAAACAAATAACAACAAACCTTTATGAAAAGTTAATATACAATGAAACATGTCTATATAATGCCTTGAACATACATGGTCATCTTAAGTACAAGTAACCCACTAAAAACCCTGTCATTTAACACAATTATTAAAACTCCTACTTTTACAAACCTACCACGAAAATCTTCATACAAGGCCAAAGAACTTACTGTACATAGACAATAGTGATTAAGCATATAATACATAGGGACAAGAGTTAATACCTCTTAATATACCCCATGTGCATTATATTAGGTCTTCCAGCTATCACCCTCTTAACTACCGTAACTATTACAGTTACTAACCCTATACATCCAATTAAAACCTGGGACCTCTTAACACAGACCTCCAATAGCCAACTGCCATTGTCCCTTCAAAACATTTAGTACAAACAATATAACAATTAATCCGTCCCTGTTAATGAAAACTCATATATTTAAGAACAGAGTGTATGTTCCTAGCATTTAGAAACATTGAATATTCCATGATACAACACATAACATAAATCCTACCCTTAAACTTTACAACTTCCACATTGTTATATATATATTAACAACATTGCAATGACCTTCATGCAAACATATGAAAAAAATTTGTTTTGCAACCTCGCACATGTGAACAAACCCTATAATTCCTAACACAACATTAGGTGCATACTCCAAAGATGACTTGCCTCATCACATTAAACCAAGAGCACTGAAACGAAACCAACCTCCAACCCCTTCCCCTGATCTAACTATACCACCCTCCTCACACTCCCCACCCATTCCACCCCCCCCCAACTCCCCCACCAACGTGTTACCTACCCTACCCAACAGACCACCCCCCTCCCAAGCTACCCTGAACTCCAACCTAAACTCCTCACTAAAACTAGGCAGCCCCTCCCTTTCACCTTATCATGCTTAATAACCAATGTACTGTGAAATCCCGATAAACACTTGGAAAATCCCTCTCCCATACCCTCCCATACAGGCTTTTATTACGACATTTTGTTCTATAAAACCCTGCTGCTAACGCCTTTATTCTTACATCACTTCTCACCTCCCTCATTCCCCACGATATGTGAATGTAATCCAAAACTAAATAAGACATTGCCCTTTGTACGCTTTCCGAGAACTGCCCCACGTCCAAACTTAACGCCCGTAGAGCTGACACACCTCTTCCCCCTATTCTTCTCAACACTTCACCAAACCATGCACATACCCCTGTAAGACCCTCACAAAAATATACAGCATGAAAAGCCGTATCTAGTTCCCCGCACCTGTCACACCTACCATCCCCAACTATTCCCATGACAAATAACTGAGCCCTCGACGCTAAGATTCCATGTAGAAATCTGAACCCTGTATCTCTGACCCTCGGGTTCAATTTCAACTTTTCAACCACCCCAGGTTCTACCCCAATTATACAACGGAAAATTCACCCTTCCCTTCACCTCCAACACCCCTTGTCCTATCCTATCAGCCGACTCACCCTAATAGCACCTGGATCTCGCAATACCATCAAACCTCTCAGAATTTCCTCACACTTCAATAACTCCTTCCCCCACCACCTCGTACCTCCCCCATCACCTCCCTACTCTCCTGCCTCCACCCTCCCCCGTAAAACTCATGCCTCACGAACACCTCCTAAGCCTACACCTTAAGGGTAACAACCCTACACCCCCCAACGTACCTTAGTTTCCACCACTCTCTACACAGCCAATGCCTTCCATGCCCCCATACAAACTTTAGCACACTTTGCAATAATCTTCTCACATCAACCTCCAAAAGGGGAAAGACCACCGCACAAAACCATAACTTACTGTACACTAATACATTCACGACAACTGCCCTTTGCAACAAAGTAACCTCCCCTACTCCCCAACCCATCATCCTATGTATTGCCGCATCCACTACCATTCTCGAGTTTACTTCCCTCGCTACCAAAGTGTTCGCACTAAACACTATTCCACAAATCTTTAATGTATCAACACAACCCATCCCTCCCTCACCCCCAACGCTCCCCCCGTCCAATTCCCCACCTCCAGTAGATTAGATTTTCCTCTATTCACCCTCATTCCCGTCGCCCTTCCAAAAAAATCAACTAGCCCATTCACCATGCTCAATTGCTGCTCTGACGATACCAAAACGTTAGTATCGTCCACATAACCTACAATTCCTACCCCATCCACATTATTCTCCCCCCCCTCACTTAATCCTTCCTCCACTAACCTATAAAAGGGATCCTGTAAGCAGGCAAACAGGATCTGCGACAGTGGACAACCCTGTCGCAGACCCCTCTCCATACTCACCGCCTCCCCTACCCTCCCATTTATTTGCACTCTGAACTTAGCCTCCTCATACAAAGTACGCACCCAACTCACCACTTCCTTCCCGAAACCCTGTTTCCCCAAAATCTCATACAGTATTTCTCTATCCACTCTATCATATGCTCTCTGCCAGTCCAGGCCCAACACGCCTCCTGTTCGACTCTCATCTATAAACCTCTTGATACGTCTATGCCCCGTCATTATACTCCTTCCAGGTACTCCCAATTGTCCCTCATGCAACATGTTCCCCAAACCCCTCTTTATTCTATTCGCTAAAATCTTTGCAAAAATTTTATAGTCAGTATTCATCAAAGCTATTCCCTATAATCACTTAACCTCCTCGAATTCTTCCCTTTCGCTACCAACACAACCACCCCAGTTCTCATACTTTCCCCATTATTCCCTCCCCTTTCAACTCATTTACTACCCTCACTAACATCTCTTTTAACACCTGCCAATGCTTTACATACAATTCCCCTGGCAACCCATCTGATCCAGGTGATTTTCCCATCCGTAGACCTTTAATTGCTTCCCATACTTCCTCCTCAATTATCTCTCCCTCACAAGCCTGCCTATCCTCATCACTCAAACACTTCCTAATTCCACGTAAAATCCTTCACTTGCCTCTAAATCCTTTTCTTCCCTTCCATAAGTTTTCCTATACCAACACTCTGCATATCCTCCTATACCCTCTGTTGTCCTCAACTCTCGCCCCTCCTCATAACCCCCATTCCCTCCTCTACCTTTATAGACGAGATCAACATACTAGCCCGCCTCCTTTGAAAATGCCTCAGAACCATCTTCGACGCTTTGTTACCCCATAATACCTCCTCCAAACCACTCCTAAGTCTTAAAGCCTGAAACCTTTCCTCCTGTATCTCCCTTAGTCTGTTTCAAAACCCCAACCTCTTCGCTAGACCTTCCCCCAATCCCCCATAACACCCACTCAACAAACCTTCCAAATACCTCTGATATCCATACCTATACCTCGCCTCCTCACCCCCACCCGCTGGTAAAACTTCCTGATTTCCGGTTTACCTCTCTCATCCCACCACTTCGCTACCTTTACCTTCAACTCCTTCCCTCCTCCACATCTCCCTCCACCACCCTCAAAATCTTCATCATCCCCATCTCTCTCCAACAATCTCGTATTTAATTTCCAATAACTCTGGTACACCCTGACAGCTCCTTCCCACCCCCCTTCAAACAAAACTCCTCGATGGTCCGAAAACCAACATCAATACACTCCACCTTTTCCACAACCACTGCTTTCGTCACATATACTCTGTCCAAACGAGCAGCATAATTCTTCCTATAGAAAGTGTAGTCTACCGGTTCCCCCATCCCTCCCACCACATCCACCACCCCCACCGCATTCAAGACCTCTCGTAATGAACCCAGCACACACCCGCTCCCCTTGGTTCTACATCCCTAACCCTTATCACACTATTCCAATCCCCTGCTATGACAGTGACGTGAGGTAGTCCCGGAAAGCATAAGTTAACTCATTATTAATAAAATCATCTTTAATACGCTTATTCGCCACAGCCGGAGATACACTCCCAAAAAGCTAACCTGTACTCCTCCCCAATCTCCATTCACTCGAACTACCCTTCCCCCCACCTCCTCCCATGATGACAAGGTGAAAGGGCTGGTCTCCCTAATCCCCACCAACACACCCCCTTTGAACAACCTAGCACTGCCAGCAAATACTTGATAACCCTTTATTACTATCTCCTCCCCCTGCCTAAAATTGTGTTCTTGAAAAAACACTACATCTACCCTCCATCGCATTAACGTTATCTCAACCCATTTGCGTTTGACCTCATTTCTGAGGCCATTTACGTTCATTGTTACACACCTGAAGTGAACGGTTGGGGTTTTCCTTTCGATTTCAGTGCTCTTTTGTCAATCTTAACCATCGTTGCACCATCATTCCTCCTTTCCCTTTCCCTCCCCCTTTGATTCTCTTGGTGCTCCATTTCCCTTCACCCGACACCCTTTACCCTGAACCACCTCAGCCCACATCTTTTTGCCAGGCCTCTGAGCTGCAGTTAACACGTCCTCATCTGTATCATCCCCAGGTCGTTTCCTAGATTCTCCCTTTTCCACCGGTATCTCCATGTCCTCTTCCCTGTGGATTTCAGCCTCTACAACTGTCACATTTACTGAAGCCTCTGCACCAATTCCATCACTTCTCATAACCTCACCCGTCTCCGTAGCTCTCATAACATCCTCTCCTTGCCCAACCACACCCACCTCCTCTGAAATATCATCCAGTAATAAGGGTGCACTACCAATGAATTCATGCAAATCCTGCAGAATAGCTGCTTCCTCACCCTCACCATGCTGACTCCGTCCATGGTCATGCCATGCGCTGCAGTCGCCTCCAGCGTCACATCTGAAATCAAGGCAACAGCCTGCTGTTGCTTCTCCTCCTGATCCACCTCCGCACTCCACGATTGTTGTTGATTCCCGTTCTCCTTCTTCCCGTCGTTCTGCTCCACCAATCCAACCTCCGGAGATGTCCTGTCATCCAAGCTGATCACGGCACGTACCTCCTCCCTCCGTTCTCCAACACGCCTACGTGCACAGTCCGCCGCTATGTGTCCTGGTTGCTCGCACAACCGACATGTCCTCACCTGGCCGACATAAGTTACATAAACCTGGGTACGAAAGGCGTCCATTAGAATGTAGGATGGTACAGGTTTCCTTAATGTCATCTTCACATTATAAGTGCCCTCGAGCATGCCAGCGTACAAACCATTCATCCAACGGCCCACGTTGACTGCATGTATCACACCATACTGTTTCAAAACATCCTGAATGTCCGTCGCACTCGCCTCGAATGGGACATGACGGAGTTTCAACCACTTATACGTGGCTGAAATATCCTTAACACATACCTCTACACCTTGCATGACGACCTTCCGCTTGTCCTGGTACATGTCGACGATCCTTTCGTAAGCTGCTGTACAGGCGAATTTTACAAGGATCCTCCTTGCCCCATTGAGGGCAATGCCGTATAACTCTGAATGTTGTATGCCCAGAGTGTCGCAAGTATGGCAGGCAGTAAAATCTCTGCGTTCGATGGGTAAACTGCTCCTTGTAGTAGTTCAATACCAACAGTATTCACCCGGCGTCTGTAACCATCAGCCATGATGAGAATGAAGTTGCACCAGGTCAACTCCAGGGGGCTCCACCAGACACCCGCACACAACCAAGGCTGGGCGTGGAATACCATCAAAATATAGCCATGCGGATTGTCATTTGACTCGCTAATAGTCATTCATCCCGAACGCATACGAGCAGCCCGAGCGGCCCCACAAACCATTCACAGTCAGTGTGCCATTGTTTATCAGCGAGTGACCGTCACCCCACACGTTCATATGATACAATTCATAATATTCCATTCTTTTTTGTGCTTGCAACTGCTAAATAAGCTGCCATGGGCCCGAAGAAAGTTTCTAGTGCCAGCCCTTTGGTAAAGAAGGTGAGAAACACGATAGAGTTCAAGAAAGAACTCGTAGCAAAGTACCAAAGTGGAGTAGGAAGAGAGAGGGGAGAATGTGCCTTCTTCAGTGATTCTACGATATGTACTATACTAAAGCAACAGGAGTCGATAAAGGCTATAGCACCAGCCAGCAATAAAAAGTAGCATTAACAGTGTAGCAAATAAGTTAAGTAATTATGCGATAGAAAAAGGACAACACGAAACTAACTCTTCCAATGTTGTTGGGTCACACACACACACATATACATATACACATACATACAATTAAAATTTGCACCAATAACTCATTACAGTTGTGGCTGGGTGTAGACTAATAGATTGCTCATTGCTTTATAATTTGTTCATGAGTGCAACCATGTACAGACGTAAGTAAATTTACTTACATGATTCATTACCTTGTAACTAGTGAATTAATTACCATTGTACCTTGTTCAGCTATCAAAACTTTGGGGCCCAGTCTCTGGACCCTATATATACCTCTGTAATCTGCAAATACCTTTGTAACTTGTCATGATTGTGACCATCTGAGTTCATTACCTTTGTAACTTGCTCAGCTATCAAACTTTGAGGTCCAGTCCCTGGACCCATTATGTACCTCTGTAATCTTTTGACTACCGCCCACAGGATGGGTATGGGGTGCATAATAAAGATATCAAAAACACTCGTGACATACGTAATGACATATTTTATTCATTCTTGAGTATATATCATGTTTCTATGTTATTAATATTATTTATGTCATATTAGATGAATTGTGATAGATAAATAAGGTGTAGAGTTGATATTAGCTCGTCATATTTAAGTATTTTTTCCTGTCTCCAAACACTCCCTCTCCCAACAAGTCTTCAATAAACGTATGTAATAGTGATTTAAATGTTCATTTATCCATTTCGTTAGTGCTTTATATTTATTTCTCATTGTTTTCTGTATGCAAATCTATATTTAATCTCTAAAAAATGTATTTTTGTTTATACTTTTGGGTGTCTGAAATAGATTAATTGGATTTACATTTTTTTCCTATGGAAAAAATGGTTTCGCAAATCGTAAATTTCGCCTTTAGTCAGACCAGACTCTGAAACGGATTAATTACGATAACCGAGGGTCCACTGTACATAGTATATAAATATACAGTAAGGCCCCACTTATACAGCAGGTTAGGTTTCAGGTTACTACCGGAAAGCAGACATCGCCGGTAAGTGGAACACATTTGTTTCTACTTATAAATGTCAGATAATAAGTTTACACTAACATATATTAAGTTAGCAATAGAACTAGGCATTAAAAAAAATGAAAAGTAAAATACACACTGTAGTGATACCGCTCTTGTGGAGAGCCGCAGCAGGACACAATACGGCACCACCTCAGGGGGCCCCTAACAATAACAACAAACAGTACGGCGATGGCCCAGCATGGCGTGTGGTCTCGCTCTTACACAAATACATTCGTGATGCAGATTACATGGTAAGCTTAAATATGTCGCCAGTAGCTATAGCTTTTCTGAGGACATATGCACCTTACATCACCTGTCCTGCAGCAGCAGTCATTAGATGTATTTTCTTCTGTTGCAGACATGTACCATGGATTTTGTGTTCAATAAAGCCTAGAAATGAGGCCTGTGTTTTTATCACAACACACACACAGTAAACTCATTACTAACCTCAAATTATTTGTAGTCTTAATGTAGGGTGAGAAGTGAGTTGTTTTTATTGTAAGAAATCAAGTGTGATAGGTATGGTAGCCAACCAGGCTACCCCACCCCACGCACACGTAATATACTACGACATTTAAATCGCCCAACAGCGATAAAATGCATAGAGAGTACACTTATTACTGGTCTTAATATAGGGTGCAAGGTGAATAGCATTTATTTGTAGAAAGTCAGGTGTGGTAGGTATAGTAGCCCATCTGGCCACCCCACCCACACATAATATTCTAGGCACTTAAAGTGCCCTAGAGTGATAAATTGCATATACAGTACACTCTTTACTTACCTTAAAATATTTGTAGTCTTAATGTAGGGTCTTGGTTTCGCGCTTCTTTTGATTATAATAATAATAATTAATGTAGGGTGAGAGGTGAGTAAACAAGATAAAAACGAATAAACAAAAGAGAGAGAGAACGAGTAAATGAGAGAGGACAGAGCCGCAGAGTATATGTAAATAGACAAACGCGGCTGGTTGGTTCATTTCCATATTTGTAAAGCTATTATCATAATACAAACACTTTACATTGTGTACAAGTTGTCTCCACGTTGGTACAGTAGAATAAATAAAGAGCAACACTCCCATTCTCATGTAACACACCATTTTTAGAAGGAATGACTCTCTGAGTGACGGCATACGAAAGGAATAATTTTCTACAGTTACCCCCAGTAATATTGTGTACATATTTTCTTTGGTTTTGGATAGAGAAAACGTTATTCTTTTCGACACTCCCACTGCAAAGTTGTTAGTTTTAGTTTGATATCTTTATTATGCACCCCATACCCATCCTGTGGGCGGTAGTCAAAAGATTACAGAGGTACATAATGGGTCCAGGGACTGGACCCCAAAGTTTTGATAGCTGAGCAAGTTACAAAGGTAATGAACTCACAAGTTACAAAGGTAATGAACTCACAAGTTACAAAGGTAATGAACTCACAAGTTACAAAGGTAATGAACTCACAAGTTACAAAGGTAATGAACTCACAAGTTACAAAGGTAATGAACTCACAAGTTACAAAGGTAATGAACTCACAAGTTACAAAGGTAATGAACTCACAAGTTACAAAGGTAATGAACTCACAAGTTACAAAGGTAATGAACTCACAAGTTACAAAGGTAATGAACTCACAAGTTACAAAGGTAATGAACTCACAAGTTACAAAGGTAATGAATCATGTAAGTAAATTTACTTACTTACGTTTATACATGGTTACAATCATGAACAAATTATAAAGTAATGAGCAATTCACTAGTCTACACCCGGTCACAACTGTAATGAGTTCTTGGTGCAAATATTAATACAGTGTCTGACAAGTTGTACAAGAATGGTATACAATACCGACAACTACTACTACAACTAACCCATCTCTTTGGGAATGACCTACTTCCACTGGGAAATCCCGCCTACCAGTGACTATGCCCTCATCTGCTACACGTCCCTTTCCACCTGACGTTAGTATATAAGCGCCAGCCTTGCCTCTGCTGAATATGTCCAGTAGTTAGACTGTTGGGTTTAGTCCTGACTCTTTCTCTTCTCCTTCAGCTCTTCCTCTCACCGGCTATTCTTCTTCTGTCCCCACTTCCCCCTTGCCTCTAGTGGGTCCTTACTTGTGAGTCTGAACTGAACTCTGCTGAAGAAACTCAACGACATCGCTGCTGTTCACACCACTCCAAGGCCGAGGGACTGATTACCTCATCTTTTGTATATAGTTCTACTGTCTTCATATTATGTCCTAGAATTTGTATTGATAAAGCCACATGTGTCTTTATTTCATCAAGTATTAATGCACTCCAGCACAGTATGTAAGTTTACTTAGGTACAGGTACACATCACGCCCCGATGGCATGGTGGCTAAAGCTCTTGCTTCACGCACGGAGGGCCCGGGTTCGATTCCCGGCGGGGCCGAAACATTTCGAAGTGTTTCCTTACAAACACACACACACACACATATACATACAACAGGCCTAGTGTCTAATCGACATGTGCCTAGGACAAAATGGTAACTAACTAACATTAGTATAATTACCTGGAGACCTGGAGTTTACCTGGAGAGAATTCCAGGGGTCAACGCCCCTGCGGCCCGGTCTGTGACCAGGCCTTATGTTGGACCAGAGCCTGATCAACCAGGCTGTTACTGCTGGCTGCACGCAGTCCAACGTACGAACCACAGCCCGGCTGGTCAGGTACCGACTTGAGGTGCCTGTCCAGTGCCTGCTTGAAGACAGCCAGGGGTTTGTTGGTAATCCCCCTGATGTATGCTGGGAGGCAGTTGAACAATCTTGGGCCCCTGACACTTATTGTGTTGTCCCTCAACGTGCTAGTGGCACCTCTGCTCTTCATTGGGGGGATGTTACATCGCCTGCCGAGTCTTTTGCTTTCGTACGGAGTGATTTTTGTGTGCAAGTTTGGTACTAAGCCCTCGAGAATTTTCCATGTGTATATAATAATGTATCTCTCCCGCCTGCGTTCTAGAGAGTACAGGTTTAGGAACTTCAAGCGTTCCCAGTAGTTGAGGTGGTTTATCGCACTTATGCGTGCGGTGAAGGTTCTCTGCACATTTTCAAGGTCAGCAATTTCACCCGCCTTGAAAGGTGCAGTTAGTGTGCAGCAATATTCCAGCCTAGATAGAACAAGCGATCTGTAAAGTGTCAACATGGGCTTGGCATCCCTGGTTTTGAAGGTTCTCATTATCCATCCTGTCATTTTTCGAGCAGATGCAATTGCTACTTTGTTATGGTCCTTGAAGGTGAGATCCTCTGACATGATCACTCCCAGGTCTTTGACATTAGGTTTTCGCTCTATTGTGTGGTTGGAATTAGGTTTGTGCTCCGATGATATTTTAATTTCTTCACGTTTTCCGTATCTGAGTAATTGAAATTTCTCATCATTGAACTTCATATTGTTTCCTGCAGCTCATTTAAAGATTTGGTTTATCTGCTTGGAGTCTTGCAGTGTCTTCAACGGTGGACACTGTCATACAGATTCGGGTGTCATCTGCAAAGGAAGACACAGCACTGTGGCTTATATCCCTGTCAATGTCTGATATGAGGATGAGGAATAGGATGGGAGCAAGTACTGTGCCTTGTGGAACAGCTTTTCACAGTAGCTGCCTCAGACTTTACTCTGTTGACTACTACTCTTTGTGTTCTACATGTTAGGAAATTATAGATCCATCTACCAACTTTTCCTGTTATTCCTTTATCACGCATTTTGTGTGCTATTACACCATGGTCACACTTGTCAAAGGCTTTTGCAAAATCAATAATCAAAACAGAACGTTTATTTGTCAGAGGAAGGAAAGTCTCCTGAAAATAGGGTGAAGATAGATCTGTATAGTGAATATATCAGTGGTGCCATAGTATACAAAGTTAATAGATGTTAAGTGAAAACAAAGGTGGAAGTGTAGGCCTAACGAGTTTCGTGTTTGAAATCAGTTGCCAGCGGCCGCCGGGTCCTTACCACGCAAGTCCGTGTATCGATAATTTTAAACTGTTAGTATACCTGACCAAAATCTAGTGATTACATTGATATAAAAATTTATGAAATACGAAAAGGGGCACAATCCTGAGGAAATACGTAATTTGTCCAGCTGAAAAATTCGATAAACAGTGTCGAGTTGTGAGTTGTCAGTGAACGATTTCACTAACATAAGTCCGTATATCTTCCAGTCATCATAAGAAAAACCAGCAGTGTTGTGGTGTAGGTAAAAACAAAAACAAATCTAAACCCAGTAGAGTGAACCATAAGTGCACGGATACCCAGGTGTTAAAGCGGGCGAGGTTTTACCAGGGTGCAAGAAGTAAACAGGGTGCCAGAGGTAAACCAGGGTGCCAGAGGTACGGCCGCCGTACAGTAGGAGCTGCCAGAAGGACCGGTTTTTATCTCCAACACGCAAGTTATACTTTTGTACCATACCGATTATTATTATTACTCTGTTTAATCATCTTCCAGTGATCTGTCTCGCGTAACCCAGACAACCCCTACAGGATTCATTAAATAAGTGACACTGGATCTCGTCAGATCCAAGAAATAAGGGAACCATTGACTGGATTCAAAACTGGTATCCGAGTCCGATTCAATAAGCGGACGGAGTTTTAGGGGACCTTATCAAACACCCAAACAATAACAGTAAGAATAACTTCTACGAGGTAAGATTGTCCAACATTTACACATCCAAATAAAATAGATACGATACAAATAGACGGATCACCACTTCAGGGAACCTATTAGTAGAATATACAGTAAAGCAACCAACA
>WNWK01045995.1:0-14489 GCA_009830355.1 Cherax destructor | reverse complement strand
TTCGCTCTGCGGCCCTTTCTTTACCTTCCCTTCTTGCAGATGGACCCTCCTTTAATCCTGACTCTCTCATTGACTTTTTGACAGAAACTGACTTACTACACAAACTCTGAAGATTATACCTCTAGCACCTCCCTCAGTCCCTTGTACCTCGACCTCTTGCTACCCTCCACCCCTGCACTATCCACCGTCATCTTGCACTCCATCCCCTACTAATCGTCCATCTCCCTCTTACAACCCACTCTCCCTGCATCCTACAATAACCTGCAGTGCTGTATAACCCCTGTGGTTTAGCGCTTCTATTTGATTATAATAATAATAATTAGGATTATTAAGGCAACGTTAGATATTAATAATGTAGTCTAGCACCTTAATATAGGTAGATACAAGCCCAAATAGACGAACCTTGGGATAGGTTAGCTAACGAGAATTGGCAGCCCACACTTGAATCTAGGCAGTGCGGAGCTCACAACGTTTGACCTGCGTTCTTACCAGATTGGACATCAACCAGAGAACAGGTGCTGTGAACAAGCAGTATCCCCCACGTGACTCAACATCTGTCCTGGGGCCCCGGAGGAGTTTTCCCGAAGTACCACGGATATCTCTCTCCATCCAGACCCATTACAGTAAGACTAGACTTTCTTTCTCTCAGTATCTGGCCAGTATTCTGGGGGAAACGTTAGTGAGTTATCTGTGGGTCTTAAGCGGACGGACGCCTTTGTATTGGTATGTACCAGCGTCGTCTCTTAAGTTCAAGTCTGGAAGCTAGTGTTACTTACTGCATATATTGCTTAAGGGATATCCTTAGAAACCAGGGAACTCTGAGGTGCAGGCAGGACACTAATTACCACTTCATTTGCAGATTAAGGTTCTCCACTGCACATGGTGTTAGGAGGGGGTTATAGATAAGGATGTCTAGGAACCACAATTTCACTCCATCAAGTAAGTTAAACCCCCCTTCCAGTATCGAGTAGGCAGTGTGGGATTCCCCTTACTGCAGTTAGCTAGAAATTTGTCTCTTAGCCACTTGTAAGTCTGAGAGAAGTGTCTCAGAGTGTCGGTGTCAACAGTGCTTGCCCAGTGCAGCTTACAAGAAGGCAGTCCCAAAACAAGTTTCTACAGATATATTATGTTGAGAAACGCTGTGTTGGGCTCTGAACACAAATCAGTTAAGTCGGGGTTTTCCCTCGTGATATGTAATGTGTTGAGCTGCAGGAGGGTTCCTGATACTAGAGCACGTGATCGTGTTGTACGGTAGCTCCGAGAGGGGACGTGGGGTTATTGGTTTGTAATTTGTATTTAGTGACATAATACTATGCTTGTTATAGTACTTATCATTGTTCTGAATGTTTTGTTTCCGCAATTGCGGCTTATGATGTAAAGGGTTTACATCGAATATGAAAAGTCAAATTTCTTTCCTGCTGACGTGTAGTGTTATGAC
Organism: Cherax destructor; assembly: GCA_009830355.1. Taxonomy (NCBI): domain Eukaryota; kingdom Metazoa; phylum Arthropoda; class Malacostraca; order Decapoda; family Parastacidae; genus Cherax; species Cherax destructor. The sequence goes on along the minus strand of WNWK01045995.1, from coordinate 13,051 downwards.
AGAGTATAATTATTATATTATCACATACATTTTGTTCCTGATGTATCTCTTCTTGTATGTACTTGTATGTACTGTTTTTAAATAAAATATAAAAAAAAAAAACTTATGACACTGAGCTTGATTCTATCATCATTACTGATTCTATGTCATCATTGAAGGCTCTTGACTCATATAATGACTCTAACAGCATGCTCATTGGAGAAGCCAGGTATAGATACTCAAAAATCCGGGACAAAGGAATTACTGTACAATTGCTATGGATTCCGTCACACATTGGATTACTCCTTCATGATAAAGTTGATATGTTAGCCAAGAAGAGCACCCATAAGGAGAATGTAGAATATAACTTTGGTATATCTGTGTCTAGCATTAGGAATAATATTAGGAGAAAAATAAATAATGAAAATGATAGCTATAGGAATGAAGTTAGAAGCCTGAGTAGATCTATAACCCACTATGATAACATGAACGTAGATAATTATGTTTATGGAGCAACTTGCAATGTGAACAGACTGACTGATGTTGTAGTGGCCAGGCTTAGGCTTGGCTACAAGTACTTCTGGCAGCTTGGGAGATAAACAGATGATGATCAAACTAAATGCAAATTATGTGATCAGGCATATGGTCACTGTCTTGAACACTATGTGCTGAATTGTCCACTTATTGATGAATATAGAGCTAGACAGTATAATAACCTATGTGACATGTCAAGATATCTTATTAGTGAAGGTAGGATACCACTTATACTAAGCAAATTTCCTAAATTTGCTTGTAACAGATAAGTGAATGTAGATATAAATCCAAATTAATTTCCATGAACGTGCCTATCTGTGCTCATGATAATGCGAGCACAGATGGGCATGTTTGTGGAGCAACTTGCAATGTGAACAGACTGACTGATGTTGTAGTGGCCAGGCTTAGGCTTGGCTACAAGTACTTCTGGCAGTTTGGGAGACAGATGATGATCAAACTAAATGCAAATTATGTGATCAGGCATATGGTCACTGTCTTGAACACTATGTACTTAATTGTCCACTTATTGAGGAATATAATAATAATAATAATAATAATAATAATAATAATAATAATAATAATAATAATATCTTTATTTACTACAAGTACATGGTATACAGTCCTAGCTGACATCAGTGACATACTACTATATAGAAAGTCCCTTGTTATGCTGAGCATTTCGGGCAGATTAGGTCAGTGTCCCAGGATGCGACTCACACCAGTCGACTAACACCCTGGTACCCACTTTACTGATGGGGAACATAGACAACAGATGTAAAGAAACACGCCCAATGTTCTGCCCGGGCTGGGAATCGAACCCAGGCCCTCGCCGTGTGAAGCGAGAGCTTTAGCCACCAGACCACCATAATAACCTATGTGACAAGTCAAGATATCTTATTTATGAAATAAGCTACCAATTGTACTAAGCAAATTTCCTAAATTTGCTTGTAACAGATAATTGAAATGTAGATATAAACCCAAATGTACAATTGTTAACCCCTTTGGGGCCTAGTGCCTAGGCCTTTTGTGTATCTATATGCTCTTGCGCTACCGTCCACAGGATGGATATGGGGTGCACAATAAACTAGCCACTTCGGTGGCAAAATCTAATCTAAAAATCGATATGTATCATAGTGGTACTTTCAAAGTTATGTATATACTTTAAAAAAAAAAAAACTCCATGACAATGATGATGTTAATAAATAAGTTTATTCAGGTATACACAAATACAGCTACATAGATTATCATACGTAGAAACTTATGTATAGATAATCTAGGATAACCCAAAAAAATCAAAGTGACTTATTTCCATTGGGGTCCTTTATATTAAGGTATTGTGTTATACTTAGGATGCCTGTCCATTGGTAATCTCTCATTGGCTGCTACAAGTTAGCTTTCACTTGTTCTTGGCTCTGATTGGTTGTTGTGGCTGTCATTTAACTTGTGGATTGTTGTGGTTGTCATTCAACTTGGTGGTGATTGTTGACACTCAACTTGTGACTTCTACTCAACACTTTCTACCCATAATAATGGAGGCAGGAGATACAGGTGGTATGTCTTATGTCTGCCTCCAGACACTCTTATTAGTACTCTTCTTATAAGTTAATTCTTTGCTGTTAAGTGTTTATTTAGACGTAATCTTTTAAGAGATGTTTTCTGTATATGAGATATTTTGAATACTTTTATGAGTTATATAGATATACTGGGGATGTCATAACATAAAAACAACAGTATATTGTATTGCAACTTCTGAATACAACACTAACGATTTTGTTTACGACTTAATAAAGAATTTAATAACCTTTGTCTAGCAGTATTCGAGTTCCTAGTAACTGTGTTAATTAAGTTATAACTCAGTGGCAATGTTAGTTATTACTCAGTAGTAATGTTAGGTTATAACTCAGTGGCAGTGTTAATTACGTCATAACTCAGTGGCAGTGTTAGTTACGTCATAACTCAGTGGCAGTGTTAGTTACGTCATAACTTAGTGGCAATGTTAGTTACGTCATAACTCAGTGGCAATGTTAGTTACGTCATAACTCAGTGACAGTGTTAGTTACGTCATAACTCAGTGGCAGTGTTAGTTACGTCATAACTCAGTGGCAGTGTTAGTTACGTCATAACTCAGTGGCAGTGTTAGTTACGTCATAACTCAGTGGCAGTGTTAGTTACGTCATAACTCAGTGGCAGTGTTAGTTACGTCATAACTCAGTGGCAGTGTTAGTTACATTATAACTCAGCGGCAATGTTAGTTACGTTATAACTCAGTGGCAGTGTTAGTTACGTTATAACTCAGCGGCAATGTTAGTTATGTTATAACTCAGCGGCAATGTTAGTTACGTTATAACTCAATGACAGTGTTAGTTACGTTATTACTCAGTGGCAATGTTAGTTATGTCATAACTCAGTGGCATTGTTAGTTATGCTATAACTCAGTGGCAGTGTTAGTTGTCTTAACTCAGTGGCAATGTTAGTTACGTCATAACTCAGTGGCAATGTTAGTTACGTCATAACTCAGTGGCAGTGTTAGTTACGTCATAACTCAGTAGCAGTGTTAGTTACATCATACCTCAGTGGCAGTGTTAGTTACGTCATAACTCCGTGGCAGTGTTAGTTACGTCATAACTCCGTGGCAGTGTTAGTTACGCCATAACTCAGTGGCAATGTTAAACGTGCAACAACAAGAAGTAGTACAGTGGACTCCCGAGTTACGATTACCTCGGAAATCGTACAAGTATTTAAGTATAATATTGTAAGTGCTTTTGTAAGTGTATTTTTGGGGGTCTGAAATGGACTAACCTACTTGACATTATTCCTTAAGGGATAAAATTCGTTCGGTAATGGCACTTGAGCAGGCTTCTGGAATGAATTATGCTCATTACTCGGGGGTCCACTGTAATTGTTTAAATTCTGGGAAGATGAAAGGTGAGAGCAAGTGTCCTGCCTAACACTTGTCTCCTTTAACCTCAATGAAAACAAGTCATTTTGACTTTTTTTTTTTTGGTTATCCTAGGTAATTTACACATATGGTGCTATGTATGATTATTTGTGTCGTGTGCCTGGTAGGCAACGTTCTGGCCTCACAATTGGAAGTTGAAGACTCGGATGAGTCAGAGGGATGTTAGGAAGTATTTCTTTAGTCATAGAGTTGTCAGTAAGTGGAATAGTCTGGCAAGTGATGTAGTGGAGGCAGGAACCATACATAGTTTTAAGACTAGGTATGATAAAGCTCATGGAGCAGGGAGAGAGAGCGTACCTAGTAGTGGTCAGTGAAGAGGCTGGGCCAGGAGCTATGTCTCGACCCCTGCAACCACAAATAGGCGAGTACACACTGAGTGTCCAGGGTTCAATCCCGGCTGGGTGGAAACATTGGTTTGTTTCCTTACACCTACTGTCACTGTTCACTTAGCAGTAAGTAGGTACCTGGGTGTTAGTCGACTGTTGTGGGTGGCATCCTGGGGGACAAGACTGAAGGACCACGATGGAAATAAAACACAGTCCTTGATGACACACTGGCTTCCTGGGTTATCCTGTGTGGCTAACCCTCCAGGGTTAAAAATCTGAACAAATTCTTATTTCATATGTTACCTGCACCAAAATAAACTTGCTAAGGCATGTTGTTAACATTATATACCATTTTCAAGGTGCCTTTTAACCCTTTGACTGTTTTGGTTGTATATATATACGTCTTACGAGCCACTGTTTCGGACGTATATATACTCACAAATTCTAGCGGCTTCAAATCAAGCAGGAGAAAGCTGGTAGGCCCACATATGAGAGAATGGGTCTGTGTGGTCAGTGTGCGCTGTATAAAAAAATTCTGCAGCACGCAGTGCATAATGAGAGAAAAATACTCCGACCGTTTTTTTGGATTAAAACACTGTCTTTGAGGTGTATTTTCGTATAGTATTTATGGTTGTATTCTCTTTTTTATGGTCTCATTTGATAGAATGGAAAACATACTACAGAAATATAGATGATTTTGATTAGTTTCATGATGAAAACGACCTTGAAATTGAGCTCAAAGTAGGGGAAATGTTCGATTTTTGCAAATGTTCAAGAGTAAACAAATCACGCCACGCGTCCAATACACATCAATTGGTGAGTCTAATATTTTCATAAGTGCACTGATATTATTTATACCATTTTTACAATAATGCAATAGTCTGCATAACGGTAAATCTTCTATTTTTTTGTGAATAAAAAATAAAAATAGAAAGCAAGAGTAATATATGAGGGGTCTGAAGACGTGACTAATGAACAGATAACATCTTATTTTAGTGCCAGGAATGTCTGCATTGTTTATTCTGGACCCTATTTTGAAATTGACAACTTTATTTTGCATGAAATTGGCCAAATTTCCAATTTCTGACCACTTTATTGGGTAGTTAAAATCGGTAAATTGGTGGTTTCTTGTACTCAATCGATAGAACAAATGGAGTTCTAAAGAAATAGCTGAGTTTGGTCGACTGGAACAATGGAATTGGCCGAAAATAGGGCTCAAAGTCTGCAAATTGCCGATTCGTATATATCGCCAAGATCACTAACTTCGTGAGAACGTAACTCTGTAAGTTTTCAATCAAATTTTATACTTTTGGTGTCATTACCATCGGGAAAAGATTCTCTATCATTTCATAAGAAAAAATATTTTTTTTTTTTTAAATTTTGCGACAACAGAAGAGCACTCAGGATTAGGGGTTGCGACAGTCAAAGGGTTAAGAATAAGAAATTTATTTTGACATGATACATAGTTGTACGAAGGAATATAATAGTTGGGTGTACATGCCAAAAGTCCCTTTGTATGCAGAGCATTTCGGGCAAACTTAATATTAACTTAAGATTAGTTAGGCAATTACTGATCATTATGGAACTTTGATGAGTTACAGTAAGTACAAGAGAATTAAGTTGTTATCGGTAATGCTAACAGGATTTAATAAGTTTACTAGAGAAGTTCAGTAGTGAATAATTGCAGTTTTAAAATTAGTTTATAAAAATTACATTATTACAAACAATGGTACAATTTGAATTAATTTACAATATGTTAATATTACAATGGAACAATTTAAAACAATTTACAATATGAAATTATTATAATTTAATATTATTTAAGACAATGAAATTGAAGCATCCTAATTTTGAAGTAATGAGTACAGTGGACCCCCGCCTAACGAGCAAAATTCATTCCAGAAGCCTGCTCAAGTGCCATTACCGAACGAATTTACTTCCTTAAGAAATAGTGTCACGTAGGTTAGTCTATTTCAGACCCCCAAAAATACACTTCCACAAGCATTTACAATATTATACTTACATAATTGTACGATTTCCGGGGTGCTCGTTAGGCGGGGGTCCACTGTATGTATATGGTTGAGCAATCCTTAGCACAATATACTGTAATGAAGTTGAATTAAGTTTAAGTTGAGGAGTCTTAACTTATTTAGAAGTATTTTTGTATAGCTTTTGAGTAACTGGTAGGTATTAAGTATGTTTTGTCTGGTTAATTTTGGGTGATGAGGTAATTTCTAAGTAGAGCCTTAAATTGATTTGCAGGCAGGGGCCCTTTAGTGTGTTCTGGTAATGAATTCCAGATCTTCGGGCCCTTTACATGCATAGCATTTTTACTCTTCAATACTAACCAATCTAATAAGGAGGTCAAAAAAACTGTATTATGAGAACAGATTTAATGACATGAAAGGCGATATGAAAAAGACCTGGAAAACCTTATCTGAAATTCTAGGATAAAAAAAACTGTCACAAAACAGAATGATTAACTTAACTAAACCAGAAGACCCTCTCCTTAAGCCAACCGATACTACCAATGAACTTAATGTCTTTTCCTCAACCATAGGAACACAGCTAGCAAGTAAAATCCAAACTCAAACATTCAACCAAAGACTACCTCACTGGCAACTACCCAAATACAGTGGTACCCCGAGTTTCAGCCGTAATTCGATCCAGAAGGCTGTTCAAGTGCCATTACCAAACGAATTTGTTCCCATAAGGAATAATGTAAATTAGATTAGTCCGTTTTCAGACCCCCAAAAATACACTTAAAAAAGCACTAAAAATAATAAATTTACATAATTGTTCGAGTTGGGAGGTGGCCAAAACTCGGGGTACCACTGTACTCTTTTTTAGCCCCAACAAACCTTACTGAAATCTTGCTTATCATCAAAACACTAAAGAACAAGACAGGAGACCTAAATTACTTACCACCACTCATGTATAAAAAAGCTTCTCATGTGTTGTCACAAATTATTGCAACTCTTTTTTTTAACAAATCCATTGAATCTTCCACATTCCCATCCATACTCAAGACAGCAAGGGTCACCCTGACCATCCATACACAAGACAGCAAGGGTCACCCTGACCATCCATACACAAGACAGCAAGGGTCACCCTGACCATCCATACACAAGACAGCAAGGGTCACCCTGACCATCCATACACAAGACAGCAAGGGTCACTATAGAAATTTGTCTTCGACTGCCTCCTTGTAAGCTGCCCTCTGGCAAGCACTGTTGACACCGACACTGAGACGCTTCTCTCAGACTTACAAGTGGCTTATGGAACAGAATTTCTAGCTGATTGCAGTCGAAAGAATTCCCCACCTACATGCACGACTGAAAAAGGGTTTAACTTACTTGGAGTAGAAATGTCTCCTAGTCTTCCAATCTCCCTAAGCTATAACCCCCTCCAAACACCATGTGTAGGGAAGGACCTTAATCTGCAAGAATTCAAGTGGTATTAGTGTCCTGCCTGCATCTCAGAGTTCCCTGGTTTCAAAGGATATCCCCTAAGCTATATATGCAGTAAGTGACACTAGCTTCTAGACTAATACTTAAGGGGGATTGCCCACAATTATTACCTTATAGTGGGCGATCGCCCACTTATAACCCACAGCTCAAATAACCTCACCTTACTCCGACTATCACCGGCCAGCTATACTAAGAGAAATGCAAGGAATTGTCTTACTGTAGGGGCCTGGGCCAGAGACGAATATCCACAGTACGTCGGGAAGCCTTTGTGATTCTTGGTTCCCAGGCAAGTACAGTGGTACCTCGAGTTACGATGGTCCCCAAAATCGCCCTTTTATGTAAGTTTATTTTTTTAAATGCTTTTGTAGGTATATTTTTGGGGGTGTAAAAGGACTAGTCTATTTTACATTATTCCTTATGGGGATAAATTCGTTTGGTAATGGCACTTGAACAGCATTCTCGAACGAAAAAATATCGTAACTCGAGGTACCACTGTATTTTGAAGACACGTGGGGGACCCTGTTAACACCACGGTGTCCAGTCCAAGAAGGAAGAACTAGCGCTCTCTCCCGCTTAGATTCAAGTGTGGAGTTGCTAGTTCTCGTTAGCTAACATAATCTAATGTTCCTATTCAGGCCTTAAAACTACATATGTTAAGGTGCTAGAGCTACATTATTAATATCTAAAGTTGCCTCAATAATCCTACTATTAGTTACTAACTGTACAAACTTACCTAGATCTTCCTAGGAGAGTAAATCTATCAATTAAGAACATAAGAACATAAGAACATAAGAAAGAAGGAACACTGCAGCAGGCCTACTGGCCCATGCGAGGCAGGTCCAAGTCTCCCACCGGCTTAAGCCAATGCCCCGACCCAGCCAGGTCAGGTTACATTCACTTAAGGAAGGAGCACGTCATCTGACCTAGTAGCACAAACTAGTCAGGTACAACTCACACCCACCTGCACCCACTCATATATTTATCTAGCCTATTTTTAAAACTACACAACGTTTTAGCCTCTATAACTGTACTCGGGAGTTTGTTCCACTCATCGACAACTCTATTACCAAACCAATGCTTTCCTATATCCCTTCTGAATCTGAATTTATCCAACTTAAAGCCATTGCTTCGAGTCCTGTCAATACAAGATATTTTTAGCACGCTATTTACATCCCCTTTATTTATTCCTATTTTCCATTTATATACCTCAATCATATCCCCCCTAATTCTATGCCTTTCTAGAGAGTGCAGATTCAGGGCCCTCAGTCTATCCTCATAGGGAAGATTTCTGATACATGTGTCGTGTGGGTCTTGGGAGAGATATATAGGTTGTCAAAGACACTCCTTGTAGGATGGTTACTGTATATTTACAGTAAGTGAAGGAGGGAGCCCAGCCACCGTCCGTTCAGCTTGTACGTCTGTTACTTCTGAGAGGGTACGCCTATGTGTGGCTATGCACATGCGCTGAGCCTCTGACGTCAGCGGGTATCGTGACGTCACACGCAAAGGGACCAGCTGTATAGCTAGGATGAACGCTGGTACACTACACAAGTGTACATATGATACTGACACGACACATGGAATCAACTTAGTCATCCTCCTTTGTACGTTTTCCAGAGCATTTATATCCATTCTGTAATACGGTGACCAAAACTGTGCAGCATAATTAAGATGAGGCCTAACCAAGGATATATAGAGTTGAAGAACAACCTGAGGACTCCTATTATTTATGCTTCTTGATATGAAGCCAAGGATTCTGTTTGCTTTATTGCGAACACTTATGCACTGCTGTCTTGGTTTTAGATTACTGCTAACCAGAACTCCTAAATCCTTTTCGCAATCAGTAGTATTAAGATCTACATTATTTAGTTTATATGTGGCATGGTTATTGTCCTGTCCAATATTTAGAACTTTGCATTTATCTATATTAAACTGCATCTGCCACTTCTCCGACCACTGCATCAGTCTAATCAAATCTTCCTGGAGTGCTCTAATGTCCTCATTTGAATGAATTGGACGGCCTATTTTGGTGTCATCGGCAAACTTGCTTATGTCGCTATTTATTCCCTCATCTATGTCGTTTATGTAGATTGTGAACAACAAGGGGCCCAATACTGACCCCTGTGGAACACCACTTGTGACGCTTCCCCACTCTGATTTCTCCCCATTTATGCAAACTCTCTGCTGCCTATTTGTCAACCATGCCTCTATCCAGGAAAAAATTTCTCCTATTCCGTGTGCCTTAATTTTCCTCAATAGTCTCTGATGTGGGACTCTATCAAAAGCCTTACTGAAGTCCATATACACAATATCATATTCATTACCATGATCTACCTCCTCAAATACCTTAGTGAAAAAAGTTATTAAATTTGTAAGGCAGGAACGCCCTTTTGTAAAACCGTGCTGAGATTCGTTGATTAATTTATGCTTTTCAAGATGGCTGCGAATTGCCTCGGCAATTATTGATTCCATAAATTTTCCCACTATGGAGGTTAGGCTTATTGGTCTATAGTTCGAAGCTAAGGACCTGTCTCCTGCTTTGAAAATAGGTATTACATTTGCAATTTTCCACTTATCTGGCACCATGCCAGTTTGCAGTGATATGCAGTGGACCCTCGGTTAACGAATACCTCGGAAATCGTGCAATTATGTAAGTATAATTATGTAAGTATAATTATGTAAGTATAATTTTGTAAGTATAATTTTGTAAGTATAATTTTGAAAAGATTAGCCATAGGTTTGCTAAGCTCCTCTTTACATTCCTTTAGAACCCTTGCATACAGTTCATCAGGGCCTGGGGATTTGTTAGGTTTTAATTTATCTATTTGTCTAAGGACCATGTCACTTGTGACCCTGATCGTGCATAGTTTACTATCGTCCTGGTCTACATAATTTATTATTTCTGGAATATCGCTAGTATCTTCCTGTGTAAAAACTGAGAGGAAGTAAGTGTTAAAAATTCTACACATTTCCTTATCACTGACGGTGAGCTGACCCGAGTAACTTTTGAGTGGGCCTATCTTGTCCCTAATCTTACTTCTGTATACCTGAAAAAATCCTTTTGGGTTAGTTTTCGATTCTCTTGCAACTTTAACCTCATAGTCTCTTTGCTTTTCTTATTCCCTTTTTTATTTCTCTCTCTAACTGAATATATTGATTACTTAATTGCCCCTCTCCTCTTTTGATTCGCCTATATATGCCTCTCTTTTGACCAATGAGATGTTTTAATCTATTGTTCATCCATTTAGGATCATTTTTGTTTGATCTGATTTCCCTATTAGGAACATAAGTTGTCTGAGCAGCTTGAACTATTCTCTGGAAAACGTCATATTGGCAATCAGCACCTACCTGACCCACTGTCAGGTCATTCCAGTTCAGCCCACCCAGGTAATTTTTCAGTCCTATGAAATCAGCCAGGCGGAAGTCAGGGACAGAGACTTGATTGTCATTATTAGGGTAATTCCATGATATATTAAAACTGAGTGATTTGTGATCACTTTCCCCAAGCTCATCATTAACCTCAAGATTATTAATTAGCGATTCCCTGCTGGCAAGAACCAAGTCTAGCAGGTTATTTCCTCTAGTTGGTTCTGTCACCAACTGTTTCAAAAAACAATCCTGAATCGTATCAAGAAAGTCACTTGACTCTAAATTTCCTGTCAAATTGCTCCAGTCAACTTGTCTAAAGTTGAAATCTCCCATTAGCACAACATTTTCATATGCAGATGCCTTACGAATTTCATCCCATAGAAGTTTACTGCACTCCCTATCAAGATTTGGGGGCCTGTAAATCACACCCAAGATAAGTTTTACACGGCCCTCAAGAAGCTGTAACAAAACAGATTCAGTGGCTGACGCTTCTAATTTTATATCTTGTCTAACACAACAGTTTAAATTGTCTCTGACATACATCGCTACTCCACCACCCTTCCTGTTGACCCTATCAGTGTGGAATAATTTATAGCCTTGTATGTGACATTCAGAAGGCAACTCTCTATCTTTCAGATTGAGCCAGGTCTCTGTTATAGCAATAATAATATCTATGTTTCCTGCACTTGCAATTAATCTTAACTCATCTATCTTATTTCTTACACTCCTGCTATTAGTATAGTAAACCTTAAGGGAGCTAGTCTCTTGTTTCCCTCTACTGTCTCCCTTTGTTTGCTGACCTGATCCATTGTCTTTATTTGTAAATTTATGATGAATTTCTTTTATAAATTTACTGTTTTCAGCCCTAGTGTTGCAAACTGACTGTTTCCCACATACACCCATACCTCTATCCTCTATCAATTTAAAATCCTAGGCATGTCAGCAATGGCCCTCTCAATCGAGTTGGCAAGTGCTTCCACCCCTGTCCCAGAGAGATGTACCCCATCCCTTGCATACATATCATGTTTGCCATAAAAGTTGTCCCAGTTGTCAATGAATGGGACTGCAAGTTCCTTGCAGTATCTGTCTAGCCAGCAATTTACACCAATTGCCCTAGACAACCATTCATTTCCCACTCCCCTTCTAGGCAAGATGCTACATATAACTGGGACCCCTCCCTTAGACTTGATTAGCTCTATAGCTGACCTGTACTTATCCAGCAGCTCTTCTCTCCTACCCTTCCCAATATCATTTCCACCAGCACTGAGACAGATAATGGGCTTGTTCCCATTACCTGACATGATATTATCCAACCTGTTGACTGTGTCACCAACACCAGCTCCAGGGAAGCACACCCTCTCTCTCACCTCCCTATTCCTATTACACCTCTTTAAGTATTTGTCTATCCTCTGATGAATATTTTTGACAAATAGTTTTAATTTTATTTTTAAATACATACAATTTTTACTTGTGCCCATTTTTTCAACCCACATACCGATATATTTTTATCAGCTTACTTGCTTAGAATTTATAAGTTCTATTAATCACCTTATTTGCTAAAAATTGTACTTATCTTTTAATATTTTTAATACTAATAAATTTTACTTTTGTACACTTTTATACACTTTAGCACTTATCTCTCTTTTAATAATTAACTTTGATTTTAATTATATTGCCTTTAATAAATTCTATAATCACAACTAGTGCAATACTGAATCTTAATATTTGTTCCATTATAACTTGATACTAATCATAGTAACTTTCCAACCAGTTCTATTAGCTAGTTAAATAATAAATCAATTACACTGTATATCCTAAACCTCTGTGACTTCTATTCAAAAGTCTGTTAATCCCATTAGCTAGAAAAATCAATTGATCAGATATCATATCTTTAAGTCTAGCATTATTCATTGTTCTTAATCTTTTTAGAATCACACTCATATATAAACTTTTGTTTATGTAATTAACTTACTCAGGTGCTAACTCAGGTGCTATAGTTTTAGATTCTTATTAGCTGTAAATTGACTACCTTAGCTCATTCTTTTCATTTTTGTAAACATATTCAACGTACTATTCTTAGGTCTACTTGTGTTGTTCTAATTTTAAGTTTAATTATAAAATCACTAAATCTTATGATTCCAAACATTGATCCTGAAATCAACCTTCTATTAAATGACTTACATGAACCTAACAACAATTGTCATTACTACACAGCAGAACAGGCTAAAACACTACTCAAATCCAACAATAACATAACTATCTTTAATTACAATGTCAGATCTTTAAGCAAACATTTTGATGACCTCACTGCATTATTAAACTCACTTCAGGCCAGTATGTCCATCATTGCTCTCACTGAAACATGGTTAAAGCCTCATACTACAGATATCTATGCCATTCCTGGTTACACAGCC
>WNWK01045994.1:0-14489 GCA_009830355.1 Cherax destructor | reverse complement strand
AACAGACCTGGACAAGCTTGACATCTGGTCTAGCAACTGGCTTCTCGAATTCAATCCCACCAAATGCAAAGTCATGAAGATAGGAAAAGGGCAAGAAGACCGCTGACAGAGTACAGGCTAGGCGGACAAAGGCTACAAACCTCGGCAAGGAGAAAGACCTTGGGGTGAGTATAACGCCAAGCATGTCTCCGGAGGCACACATCAACCAGATAACTCCGGCAGCATATGGGCGACTGGCAAACCTAAGATTAGGGTTCCGTTACCTTAACAAGGAATCATTCAAGACACTGTACACCGTGTACGTCAGGCCCATACTAGAATATGCAGCACCAGTCTGGAACCCACACCTAGTCAAGCACGTAAAGAAACTAGAGAAAGTGCAAAGGTTTGCGACAAGGTTAGTTCCACAACTCAGGGTCTGTCTATGAAGAAAGGTTGAGGGAAATAGGACTAACAACACTGGAGGAAAGAAGGGTCAGAGGAGACATGATAATGACATACAAAATACTGCGGGGAATCGACAAGGTAGACAGTAACAGGATGTTCCAGAGAGGGAACACAGAAACAAGGGGACACAACTGGAAGCTGAAGACTCAGATGAGTCAAAGGGATGTTAGGAAGCATTTCTTCAGCCATAGAGTAGTCAGGAAGTGGAATAGTCTAGAGAAAGTTATAGTGGAGGCAGGAACCATACATAGTTTTAAGACAATGTATGATAAAGCTCATGGAGCAGGGAGAGCAGACCCAGTAGCGGACAGCGAAGAGGCGGGGCCAGGAGCTGAGTCTCGACCCCTGCAACCACAATTAGGTGAGTATAATTAGGTGAGTACATACACACATATATACACACACACAGACGGGGGTGTGAAGTCGCGCATTTTTGAGCTCTGCTAAATTGGGTCTTATAAAGTGGTCCTGGAGGGAATCCGGGCTCAACACATAGACGTGGACACAGGTCAAAGTGTCATATTCATTTAAAAACCGAAAAGCAGGGAAATACGAGTGATCACAGAGGAAAAAACATCTCATTAAATAGTGCAAAGTGTAAGAGTGCCGGCGAAACCTGGTGAGGGGAGAAGGCTGGGGAGATAGGCCTAACAGCGGTTGCCACACGGTAGGAAGTGTGACTTTATCTTATTGGACTATATCGTAGTGGGGAATATATATACTAGAGGTACCCAGGTAAGGGAGATAAGTGCAAGGCAAGCTGTGATGATCATGATGATCATATACAGTGAGTCCAAAAGATAAGAAACGAAGAGGTACAAGTACACAGAAGGGTGCCACCGACAGAAGAATCCCGGCCAACAGAGAGCAGATTCAGCAGACATCAGACGTAATGTACAAAATCCTAGTTGTGGTTTGCACAGTTTTTTCCTGGCCCTAATACGCTGACGGCTGTGGGGAGAATCCCTGCTCGGGAGAGCTGATTTCATACGTACTTCATAGGTAGGAAGATAAGCTAGGGTAGTGGTGGATAAAGGGCGCACCTGCTACCAACCATTTACACATGCATACACATGCACGCACACACATACACTTGAATTAGTCAAAGTATAGATGTAGTATACCATACAGTTGCTCTTGCATTAACAATAATATTATTATCAGCCATATAAGTAGTAACATTTAGTAGCAGTGTGTAGTAGTCTTTTGGAATTAGCAGCCATACTAGAAAGGTAGATTTTGAGGACGAGTTGGCAAGGGCGCACATGCGCGATGAGACATGTATACAAACACACACACACACAAACACACGAGCACACTCACTAACACTTGGGTTTGTCTTAGCTTAGCTTAGTAGTAATATTTGCTTTAGAAGTAGTACTAGTAAAATTTTAGTTTAATACTAGGATAGTATTCTAATCTAAGGGAGGACCTCAGGCAAAGATAGGGCGGGACAAAAACACACGAACTCACACCTGTAATGGGAGCCAACAGCCAACCCCCCCCCCGACTGCCCCATAAAAACCCCCACAACCATATACTCCTCACTGCACCCCAAGGTATTCCTACCACCTCTCGCTCTTCCCCTATCCCTCACTCATTCTCACTCTCTCTCACTCTCACTCTCACTCCCTCTCACTCTCTCTCCCTCTCTCCCTCCCTCCCTCTCCTTCTCCCTCCTTCCCCTCTATCCCTCCCTCTCTCTCTTCCTCTCTCTCTCTCCCTCTCCCTCCCCCTCCCTCCCTCTCTCTCTCTCCCTCCCTCCCCTCCCCTCTCTTCCCTCTCTACCCTCCCTCTCTCCCTCCCCCTCTCTCTCTACCCTCCCTCTCTCTCCTCTCTACCACTTCCTCCCCCTCTCTCTCCCTCCCGACTCCCCCATAAAACCCCCCACAACCATATACTCCCTCACTGCACCCCAAGGTATTTCTACCACCTCTCGCTCTTCCCTATCTATCACTCTCTCCTCTCACTATCACTCACTCTCACTATCACTCCTCTCACTCCTACTCACACTCACTCTCACTCTCTCCCTCCCTCCCTCTCCATCTCCCTCCTTCCCTTCTATCCCTCCCTCTCCTCTTCCCTCTCTCTCCCTCCCCCTTCTCCCTCCCTCTCTCTCTCTCCCTCCCCTCTCTCCTCTCTACCACTCCCCTCTCTCCCTCCCTCTCCCTCTCCCTCCTCCTCTCCCTCCTCCCCACTTGATCCGCCCTCTACCACATTTCCTCCAGGCTTTCTACCTCCACCTCGCCCCTACCCTCTCTCTTCTCCCTCCTTCCCCCACTTGATCTGCCCTCTACCACACTTCCTCCAGGCTTTCTCCCTCCAAACTAATTTCCCCTCTCTCTCTCCCTCTCCCTGTATCACTCCTTTCCCCACTTGATCCTCCCTCTACCACCCTTCCTCCAGGCTGTCTACCTCTCCCTACTCCCTCTCTCTCTCTCCCTCCCTCCCCCTCTCACTCCTTTCCCCACTTGATCCTCCCTCTATTACATTTCATTCAGGCTTTCTACCTCCTCCGCCCCTTCCCTCTCTCCCTCCCTCTCTCCTGCCTCCCCCCACTTGATCTGTCCTCTACCACACCTTCTTCAGGCTTTCTCCCTCCAAACTAATTCTCCACTCTCTCTCTCTCCCTCTCCTTATATCACTCCTTTCCCCGCTTTATCCGCCCCCTACCACAGTACCTCCAAGTTATAATTATCCCTCTCGCCCCCTTCCCCGAGAACCCCGCACTACCACCCCTCCTCTCTATCCCTCTCCTCTCCTCTATCCCTCCTTCTGACACTCTACATCCATAAGGGCACATCGTGGGAATATGGGCAGTCCTGGGAGAAGGATGTCAACAAGGGGAATGATGGTTGCTCCGGGGAGGCCACAATGGGAGGAGGAACTCAATAAAAGGGAGAAGGAATGGGAGAGGAAGATATTGATGATCAGTGAGGGAATGGAGAGGAGGATAGCTGAGGAGAGCAGAAAATGGGAAATGCAAGCCAAAAAAGCAGAAGCGAAGATTCAGATCTTAGAAGTGAAGCTGCAGAGACAAGCAGAGTAGTGATGAAAGTACCTGTCCAGAAACAGAGGTTGGAGTGCGTGAAGCAGACACAGTCAAAGGGAATGAGGACAAAAAAGAACTCTTGTATGCAGAGGCACTATCAGACAATCGTGGGGCATCAAACACAGTCAAAGAGAATGCAGAGAAAAAAGATGAACTCTTGTATGCACAGGCACTGTCAGACACTCGTGGGGCCCAAAACAAGTTGAGCAGGATACTAACACCAAATGAAAGGGTTATGGAAAAAGAAGCCAGGAACAAGAAGGGCAATACAGGAGCAACGCATGAGGGAGCAGTAACAGCACATGCGAGGGTAGATAAAACAGCAGACACACTAAACGCAGAGACCCCAACAATACACAGCAGTGGAAAGGGGCAAAGAGGTAGGCCGGACACGCAGAGGAACACAGGGGCTACAACCATGACAACCGAAAGACGCTAATGCATCTCTGACGATGCAAAGGGAGACAATGTGGGAGGAGGAAAGGGAGAGGTCGATATTTATCTACGGCCTTAAGGAAGTAGAAGGGGCAACTCATGATAGAAGAAAACTGGAGGAGATAAAAGGGATTATGTTAGCAACAGGGGGGGACATGTCCCAGGTGACAAATTTTCGGAGAATCGGGTGGTACACAAGGGGAAGAAATCGGCCCCTCAAAGTAATCTTCAATGCAGAATCAGCCCGTACCATGATCCTGCAGGAGAAAGCACGGCTGAGGGCGACTCAGGAGTACCAGGATGTATACTTAGATCGGGACAGAACGCAGGAAGAAACGGAGGCCCAGAATGAGTGGATAAGAAAGCGAAGAGAGGAGAGAGAGGAGAATACAGCGAGGTACAGAGGGCACCAGGACCAAGCAGAAGGACAAACACACTCACCGGAAGCAATCACTGAGGGCCCCAACTCAAAGCAACCCAAAGGCAACCATATATTTTAACATCACACACACACATCATTCCCCCTGACCCCACCCCAGCATCCCAAAACCCACCATCACAACTAGCCCACCCTATCACAAACCCCACCCACCAACTCTCACTCCAACAATACAACCCCACCACCCATGCAGCAACCCCCTACCCACCAAGATCCCCCCAGGGCCACAGTATTGGAAACGAGGCTGAAGGTTTGGTACACAAATGAGGATGGAATCACGAATAAGTATGAAGAGTGGAACGAAAGAATAGGTGAAACTTCCCCAGACATCATAGCCGTCACAGAAACTAAACTAAATGAGGCAATAACAGACGCAATCTTCCCACAGGGATATCAGATCCTGAGGAAAGATAGGAGCAGGGGAGGAGGAGGGGTCGCAATGCTCGTAAGGAACCATTGGAGATTCAAGGAAATGGAAGGATTGAAAATGTGTGGAGAGAGGGACTTTATAGTAGGTACCATCCAGTCTGGGGAGCACAAGATAGTCATTGCAGTGATGTATAACACACCACAGAACTGCAGGAGGCCAGGAGAGGAATATGACTAGAACAACAGAGCAATGGTGGACATCTTGGTGGAGGTGGCAAGAAAAGCGCACATGAGCAGAGCGAAGTTACTGGTCATGGGCAATTTCAACCACAGGAAGATCGACTGGGAGAACCAAGAACCACGCGGGGGTCAGAAACTTGGAGAGCCAAGATGATGGACGTGGTCATGGAAAACCTGATGCACCAACATGTCAGAGGCACGACCAGAGAGAGAGGAGAGGACAAACCAGCAAGGCTGGACCTTGTATTCACCCTGAGCAGCTAAGATATCCAGAACATAACACACGAGAGCCCCCTGGGAGCCAGCGACCATATGGTGCTGAGCTTTGAGTACATTGTAGAGCTACAGGTGGAGAGGGAAAATGGTGCTGAAAGAGACAAACCAGACTTTAAAAGAGGGGACTACACGGGCATGAGGAATTTCCTGCAGGAGGTTCTGTGGGAAAGGGAAATGGAAGGACAGTCAGTAAATGAAATGATGGAATACATAGCGATAAAGTGCAAGGAGGCAGAGAAACGGTTTATACCCAAAGGAAAAAGATTAAATGGGAAGACCAGAAAAAGCCCCTGGTTTACCAAAAGGTGCAGGGAGGCGAAGGCTCAGAGTGTCAGAGAATGGAAAAGGTACAGAAGGCATAAAACCCAAGTAAACAAAGAGATTAGTAGAAGAGCTAGAAATGAGTATGCACAGGTACGGAGGGAGGCCCAGAAAAAGTACAAAAATGACATAGCATCGAAAGTCAAGTCTGACCCGAAACTGATGTACAGTCACATCAGAAGGAAGACAACAGTCAAGGACCAGGTGATAAGGCTGAGGAGAGACGATGGGGAACTCACAAGTAATGATCAAGAGGAGCTCAACTCGAGGTTTAAGGAAGTATTCACAGTGGAGGCAGGAAGGACGCTGGGTATACAGGACAGGGTGCGTCACCAACAAGGGATGTATCAAGTGCTGGAGGGCATACACACAACTGAGGGGGAGGTGAAGCAGTTACTCAGTGACCTTGATACCTCAAAGGCGATGGGTCCGGACAATATCTCCCCGTGGGTCTTTCGGGAAGGAGCTGATGTTCTGAGTGTGCCACTTACCATAATATTCAACACATCACTTGAAACTGGGCAGCTACCTGAGATATGGAAAAAGGCCAACGTAGTCCCCATCTTTAAAAAAGGAGACAGAAAAGAGGCACTAAACTATAGACCAGTGTCACTTATGTGTATAGTATGCAAAGTCATAGAGAAAATCATCAGGAAAAGAATGGTGGAGCATCTGGAGCAGAACAGGATAATCAACGACAGACAGCACGGATTCAGGGAAGGCAAATTCTGTGTAACAAACCTCCTGGAGTTCTATGAGAAAGTAACAGAGGTAAGGCAAGAGAGAGAAGGGTGGGTTGACTGCATTTTCCTGGACTGCAGGAAGGCCTTCGACACAGTTCCTCATATGAGATTAGTAAAGAAGTTGGAAGACCAAGCGTGTATAACAGGAAGGGCACTGGGTCATGGTGCGTGATGAGGTATCACAGTGGGCGCCGGTTACGAGCGGTGTACCGCAGGGGTCAGTTCTAGGACCAGTGCTATTCTTGGTATATGTGAATGACATGACGGACGGGATAGAATCAGAAGTGTCTCTGTTCGCAGATGATGTGAAATTAATGAGGAAAATCACATCGGATAAAGACCAAGCAGGACTTCAAAGAGACCTGGACAAGCTTGACATTTGGTCTAGCAACTGGCCTCTCGAATTTATCCCCACCAAATGCAAAGTCATGAGGATCGGAGAAGGGCAAAGAAGACCGCTGACAGAGTACAGGCTAGGTGGACAAAGGCTACAAACCTCATCAAAGGAAAAAGATCTTGGGGTGAGTATAACGCCAAGCACGTCTCCGGAAACACACATCAACCAGATAACCACGGCAGCATATGGGCAACTGGCAAATCTAAGATTAGCGTTCCGTTACCTTAACAAGGAATCGTTCAAGACACTGTACACCGTGTACGTCAGGCCCATACTAGAGTATGCAGCACCAGTCTGGAACCCACACCTGGTCAAGCACGTCAAGAAATTAGAGAAAGTGCAAAGGTTTGCGACAAGGCTAGTTCCACAGCTCAGGGAAATGCCATATGAAGAAAGGTTGAGGGAAATAGGACTAACAACACTGGAGGACAGAAGGGTTAGAGGAGGCATGATAACGACATACAAAATACTGCAGGGAATCGACAAGGTAGATAGTGACAGAATGTTCCAGAGAGGGAATACAGAAACAAGGGGACACAACTGGAAGCTGAAGACACAGATGAGTCAAAGAGATGTTAGGAAGCACTCCTTCAGCCATAGAGTAGTTAGGAAGTGGAATAGTCTAGCAAAAGATACAGTGGAGGCGGGAACCATACATAGTTTTAGGACAAGGTATGATAAAGCTCATGGAGCAGGGAGAGCAGAGACCCAGTAACGGACAGTGAAGAGGTGGGGCCAGGAGCTGAGTCTCGACCCCTGCAACCACAATTAGGTGAGTACATGTATATACACACATACACACACACGCATACTCTGCGGGGCCAGGAGCTGAGTCTCGACCCCTGCAACCACAATTAGATGAGTACATACACACACATGGGGTTATTTTTTATTTACAGGGAGCAAAGTCAGGGTATTTCTCCAGAATGGTCTGTAATATACCCCTGTGACTAAAATACTTTAACATATCTTGAACATTTCTGAGTGAGTTGTCTCTGAATTCATTAATTTTATCGCACTCCAGTACATAATGACGCAGGGTGTGACAATAGTCCAACTGGCAGAGTTTACATTTTGTTTGGTCTATATCTGGTGGTGGTGAGTTAACCTGCCAAAGATACTTGTAACCCAGCCGGAGGCGGGCAGTAGTGACATCCAAGAGCCTGCTTATTTTGTTGGATGCACCATAGACATGTGGCTCCTTCTGCATGATAGAATGATGATAGATGGACTGACTGGTGTCAATCTCCCTGAGTCTTAAGTCAATAAAATTCAGTTTAAGTTCTTTTCGTATTATTGTTCTCAAACTGCTAACTGACAAGCTAAGATTGTAATCTACCCCATCTTTGAGAGCATAAAACTTAGCCAATTTATCAGTTCTATCATGCATCTGAAGACCAATGTGAGATGAAATCCACAGCATGTGCACTCTGACTCTACTATCCACAATCCTACCATACCTGTGTCTGGCTTCTGACACAAGCATGCTACAATTTATACTTAATGAGTTGAGGGCATTTATGGATGACAGAGAATCAGTTACAATTAAAGAGTCAACCTTAGATACATGGACGCATTTGAGTGCAAGGAGTATGGCAAACAGTTCTGTCTGAAGGGTAGAGGCCCAGTTATTGATGCGTGCTCCAATTTCTTTAAGAGAGCCATCACTCTGCATGACAACAGCAGCACTACCAACTGCACCAGTGGATTGGTGAACAGAACCATCAACGTAAATAATTTGTGAGAGAGTGTGCTGTTTGACTAAATTATCAATACAGCTTAAGGCATCATGTTTGGCTTCAAGGCAAAGCTTTGGTTGTGATTTAAGAAGTAGTTTGGGGGGAAATGGAGGGATGGTAGTTTGGAATGGGGTAATACTCCATGGAGCGGAGAAGTGCCACTGTTGCCTTACTTGCCACATGTATCTGATTCATGCGGAGGTCGGTTCCAGTTTTTTCGATCCATCTGGAGGGATGTTCACCAGTGCTGAGGAAAGATTGGAGGGCTTCTGTGCAGGGGTTTGAATGAGCTTGCCTGAGCATATTAACACCAATTAGGATATTTCTTTCAGTAACACGATCTCTGATGCTAGGAATATCAAGTTCTTTCTGCATATTTAAAATTTTGGCAGTACGAGGGCATCCTAAAATGATCCTCATTGCTTCGTTCTGCAGTTTTTCCAGCCCTCCAAGCTTCCAGTCAGACACAAGAGCAAGTAGTGGCACATCATAATCAACCAATGATCTGATATAAGCAAGATACATCATTTTCACAATTTTAACATTAGCACCATATCTGGGGTGAAACCCTGCCACAACTCTAAGTGCTCTCAGCCTTTCTTTGTATTGACGACAAAGACTAGTTACAACAGGTCCAAGTAGTGGGACCTCAAAGCCTAGATACCTGTATCTGTTTACATATTCTAGAAGAGACCCATCAAGCAACTGAATCTGGCGAACTGTGCCTCTCTGTCGAGGAGGATGCCTATTGAGTATCTTTGTTTTATCAGTAGAGATTATCAACTCCAGGTCCTGACACGAGGCTAGTACATGGTTAAGGATGTTTTGGGTGTTGGAGAATCCGGTGGTGTGAATCATTATATCATCAGCGAAACTAATCATATAATGATGGGGCTGGCTAGGCATAGCATTAAGTAAGGCATTAATTAGAATATTAAATAGAGTGGGACTGAGCACACCTCCCTGTGGGGTTCCTAATTCAAAGTCTTTAGTTATACTTCTATGCCCCTGGAACAACACAGAAGACTTTCTGTTGGACAGGTAGCCTTTAATCCAGTGGAGAAACCATCCTCCAACATCCATTCTGGCAAGTTCACTAATGATTACATGTCGGTTGGCAACATCAAAAGCCGATTTAAGGTCAAGGAAGGTAGTGTATAAGCTGTCAGTGTGCAGTGTGAGAAAGGTGGCTATGCAATGATGCACACTATTTCCATGCATGAAACCATGCAACATGGGGACAAAAAATGTTTGATTCTGTACATGAGACGATTAAGTATCATCTTCTCGAATGTTTTACACAAACAGCTAGTAAGAGATATTGGGCGAAATGAATTTTGTTGATTGGGCTAAGGAATGGGAATGATGAAGCTGTTGGTCCAAAATTTAGGGAGCTCCCCAGTTACATAGCTCATGTTATATAATTCGAGTAAAGGATTGCCTGGTACTCGACACAGCAATCTTAGTATATTGTAGGCAATAGTATGGAGGAGGTGAATGTATTCAGATATTTAGGAGTGGACGTGTCAGCAGATAGGTCTATGAAAGATGAGGTGAATCATAGAATTGATGAGGGGAAAAAGGTAAGTGGTGCACTGAGGAGTCTGTCTAGACAAAGAACTTTGTCCATAGAAGCAAAGAGGGGAATGTATGAGAGTATAGTTATACCAACACTCTTATATGGGTGTGAGACATGGGTGGTGAATGTTGCAACAAGGAGAAGGCTGGAGCCAGTGGAGATGTCATGTCTGAGGTCAATGTGTAGTGTGAATATAATGCAGAGAATTCATAGTTTGGAAATTAGAAGGAGGTGCAGGATTAACAAAACTATTATCCAAAGGGCTGAGGAGGGGTCATTGAGGTGGTTCGGACATGTGGAGAGGATTGAATGAAATAGAATGACTTGGAGAATGTATTAAATTTGTAGTGGAGGGAAGGTGGGGTAGAGGCTGGGCTAGGAAAGGTTGGAGGAGGGGATAAAGGAGGTTTTGTGTGTAGGCGCTTGGACTTTCAGCAGGCATGCACGAGCATGTTAGATACGAGCTAATGGCGACAATTGGTTTTTAGGACTTGACGTGCTGTTGGTGTGAGCAGGGTAATATATATGAAGGGATTCAGGGAAACTGGCAGGCTGAACTTGATTATTATTATTATTATTATTATAATCAAGGGGGAAGTGCTAAACCCGTAGGATTATACAGCACCTGTGGGGGGGATGGAAGATATTCAGGTTTAATTCAGGGAACTGGAGCACAGATCCGATTCCCTAGATCAAGAGTCCCTCACCAGCATCAAGGAACCTCCCTTGAGGAGGATCAGTCTTAAAGCACACAGCTTCATTTATCAATAAATGCTAAACCACAGCCACAACATGATAACATTATTCATTTTTTTTGTGAGTTGATTCGATATACAGTGGACCCTCGGTTTTCGTTGAAAATTCTTTCCAGAATGCTGTTCGAGTGCTGTTACCGAACGAATTTGTTCCCATAAGTACAAATGTAAGTTAGATTAGTCGTTTCAGACCCCCAAAAATACACTTACAAAAACTCTTACACAAATACACTTACATAATTGTTCTAGTTTTCAGGGTAACGAAAACCGAGGGTCCACTGTATTATCATTCTATAAGTTCATTTAGCACACAGCCACTATTCATTTACAATACTTCCATATATTGTACAATCACCATACAAAAATACTGATTAATCAGGATGCTTCTTCTAAATCAGTATTACCTTCTTGTTAATTATCCAACAATGGTATGGTAGGGAGGGTGACATACAAGGTAAAATCAAAATAGATAAAATGGCTAGAATTTACTGAATAAATAAAAGGTGGGAAGTACACTTTTCCTTATATTTCACACAATAACCCGAATAAATATTACATGTTATAATAATGTGCCCATGGAATTATTACAAAAGAAGGACTGATGCCAGTATGTGCAGACTTCTGCTTATTCTTAAGACACCAGAAGACCAGATCTCTGCTGACTTGAACCAGACACTCTGGACTGTCTAGAGCTCAATTCCATGTATGGCCAGAGTTCTGCACTCAGACACAGCACTCCAGAATTGTCCTTTTAGATGTTTCCTGAGCAACATAAGACACCATAAATCCACCCTTACTCAATAATTCCAAACTTAAGGTTACCTCCCACTGAAACATACCACATGTGAACTCCATAGAGGCTAGAATCCCCTAAGAACATTAGGGTTTGATGATTACCAACATCCACTCGTCCTTATCTTCACCAATAATGATCTGGTATGAAATATAACAGTATGAAAGACAATACACTTGGATCACAACATAATCTTCGTAGACATGAAAGTGCACGGCTCCTAACCAGCAAAATGAGATCAGTTATGAGGTGTCTTCACCAAATTCAGCTTCAATAACAGAAACATACAGTGGGATCAAATCATCCATATCCTAAATGAAACAAACTGGGAAGTTATCCTAAAAAACTTGGATCTAAACCTTTGCCTAGAAAGAATTAACTCTGTGACACTTGAGGTATGTTCAAGGCACATTCCCCTAAGAAGGAAGAAGAGAAGATGTAAACTAGAAAGAGAGAGATGCTCCCCCCTACAGGCAAAGGCGAAGAATTGCAGAGCTGCTCAAAGAGCGTTTATCTGAAATACAAAAGGAGACACTGGCCAGAGAAATAGAAAATATCGAACTTAAGCAGGAATAATACAGGAGGCAAGAAACACAGAAAGAATGTAAAGCCATAAATGAAATTGAAAAAAAAAAAAAACATTCTTTTCTTACCAAATCTAAGGCAAAAACTACATCCAGTATTGGGGTCCTGCTTTAACAAACTGGGATTTACACAGTGAAAGCAAGAATTGAGTGAGATACTGAAGTCCTAGTATGACTCAGTGTTTAGTGAGCCATTAATCAGATTAAGGGTCGACAATCTGAATTTTTTATGACCGATACTCAAAATTTGGTTAATTCAAGAATTTCTTATACAATTCTTACACTACAGGACACTGAAAACAGAGGTTAAATAACACTGAAAACAGAGGTTAAATTACACTGAAAACAGAGGTTAAATAACACTGAAAACAGAGGTTAAATAACACTGAAAACAGAGGTTAAATAACACTGAAAACAGAAGTTAAATAACACTGAAAACAGAGGTTAAATAACACTGAAAACAGAGGTTAAATAACACTGAAAACAGAGGTTAAATAACACTGAATACAGAGGTTAAATAACACTGAAAACAGAGGTTAAATAACACTGAAAACAGAGGTTAAATAACACTGAAAACAGATGTTAAATAACTAACAGCTCACCAAACAATGACAAAGGAAAAGATGCTGGGTTCTCTAACGGTGGCTTTCTCTGACCCCCCTCCTCCACTATCAGCAGCTCCTGTACCAGCACCAGTGCCAGTTATTTCTAGTAATGTATCACCACCATTTCAAGAAGCATCATCCACATTTTTGACACCACAAGCTGAAGCTCTATTTTGTATTCCTAGTTCTTGTATGTCTAGGTCTGTACCAGTTTCTTCAGAAATACCAAGACTACTATCTGCAGCTGGCACACTGCCTCTTATTTTGAGATCTTTACAGGCACTGTCTTTTGAAGGAAGCACCAGGGCCGACAGCACCAGCTTGAACACTATCTTGCATCACTGAGTCCCTCTGCTTGTGCTGCTTTCTGATCCCTGTGTTTTGTTGAACCATGGTGTACTTTCTAGACTTCTCTTAATTCAATTTCCAAACTGTCTTATAAAAATTAATTTCTCGAAAAAGAATGTTTTTTTTTTGTTAGTGTTTCTTTCATTTATGATGTAATATGCTCCCACTATCCTCTGTATTTTAAGCAGACCAAAAACATTTCCCTACTTTAATATCAGTGCTAGTACAAGTAACAAAATTGATGCATGAAATGTGACACCACTTTTGCCAAAGGTTTCTCTTCAGTATGACTTCTCATGTGACTTAAGTTCCTTTTAGAAGTCTTTTGGAAATTATAAACACTGACATGGCTTGTCTCAGTATGATTTTCATGTGTTTTACTAAATCTGATTTTCCAGAAAAGCATTTAGACATTCTAAACACTGATGAGCTTCTCTCCAATATGAGTTATCATGTTCTTACTAAATTTGATTTTACAGAAAAGGCTTTCAGACATTCTGAACACTTATATGGCTTCTCTCAGTATGAGTTCTCATGTGACTAACTAAATTTGATTTTCCAGAAAAGCCTTTCAGACATTCTAAACACTGATATGGCTTCTCTCAGTGAGTTCTCACGTGTTTTACTAAATTTGATGATCCAGAAAAGTCTTTCAGACATTCTAAACACTGATATGGCTTCTCTCCAGTATGATTTTCATGTGTTTTACTAAATTTGATTTTCCAGAAAAGCCTTTCAGACATTCTAAACATTGATATGGCTTTCCAGTATGAGTTCTCATGTGTTTCACTAAACATGATTTACAGAAAAGGCTTTCAGACATTCTGAACAATGATATGGCTTCTCTCAGTATGAGTTCTCATGTGATTGACTACATATGACTTTTTAGAAAAGTCTTTCAGACATTCTGAACACTGATATGGCTTCTCTCCAGTATGAGTTCTCATATGTTTTACAAAATCTGATTTTCCAGAAAAGTTTTCAGACATTCTGAACACTTTATGGCTTCTCTCCAGTATGAGTTCTCATGTGAATGATTAAATTTGATTTTCTAGAAAAGTCTTTCAGACATTCCTAAACACTTATATGGCTTCTCTCAATGATTTCTCATGTGTCTTACTAAATCTGATTTTCTAGTAAAGTCTTTTTAGACATTCTGAACAATGATACGGCTTCTGTCCAGTATGAATTTTCATGTGACTGACTAAATGAGACTTTTCAGAAAGTTTTCAAACATTCTGAACACTGATTCCTCTCCAGTATGAGTTTTCATTGTCTCATTAATGTTGATTTTGAAAAATCTTTCAGACATTCTGAACACTGATAGGCTTTTCCAGTATGAGTTTTCATGTGACTGATAAACATGA
>WNWK01045993.1:0-14489 GCA_009830355.1 Cherax destructor | reverse complement strand
ACCATTTAGCAGACAGTATTTTTCAACAAGACTGTGTAATACTTGTGAATCTGTTGGAAACTTTGGGTTGAATCTACAATGAAGAATAATTTTGAAATAAAATTATGTCCTGCAAATCTCCATCTCTAATTGCCTCTTACATTAGTAAGAGGCAATAAATTTTCCTACATGGTTCTGGAGCTAAATTTTGATGGAATAGAAAAACCCCCCACTGTAATCAAACTGTTCTCCAATGGCTATTATGCTCAACTTCATTGATCAAACATCTGGAAGTTGGGTTACTTTTTTTACCTGAACTATTACAGTGGCAATAGTTCAGAGAAATTTCCATTTTTACCATGGCATTTCCAGCTTTAAAATCCATCATCAATTTCATATTTTGTACGAATAGTTAGTCTGAATCTCTAAGACTAGAAAAAACCCCAGAATCTTTTGCATGCATCTCTCTAAACCTTGAAATACCAATTGCAATCAATATTTTTGTCATTGAATTTTAAATACTGTATACAATATTTTTCAAGTTGCAGCTTCCTTTGTTTTGTTTCCCTCATGATTATATGTCAACAAAACTATTTTAAAAAAAAATTCTCCATGGGAAAGTAGGGATAAATTTGTTTGGTAATGCCACTTGAACAGCATTCTCGAACGAAAATATCGTAACTCGAGGTACCACTGTATTTGGTTTCTAATGTAATTTTAATGGCTAATCAGCAATCCATGTCACTTTCTGGACACCTGGATTATCCTTAAAGAAATGGTGCTGATACAAGGTTGTTACAGGGTCCGTGAAGATGATTTTTGACACTCTCTTAACAAGTTCTCTACCACCATAAAAATATTTGAAATGATGTGACAAAAGCCACCTGATGGGAATTCAAAATGTCGTTTTCAAAGTGGCATAAATTTTTGACATTTTTGCACTATTTTCAAGTTGGCTCACATATCCTTCATTTTAGTCAACAATCTTCATCTTGAACTTTTTTTAAAGAGCTTCAGTCAACTTAATTCTGACCATTTAGCAGACAGTATTTTTCAACAAGACTGTGTAATACTTGTGAATCTGTTGGAAACTTTGGGTTGAATCTACAATGAAGAATAATTTTGAAATAAAATTATGTCCTGCAAATCTCCATCTCCTAATTGCCTCTTACATTAGTAAGAGGCAATAAATCATATCCTACATGGTTCTGGAGCTAAATTTTGATGGAATAGAAAAAATCCCCACTGTAATCAAACTGTTCTCCAATGGCTATTATGCTCAACTTCATTGATCAAACATCTGGAAGTTGGGTTACATTTTTACCTGAACTATTACAGTGGCAATAGTTCAGAGAAACTTCCACTTTTACCATGGCATTTCCAGCTTTAAAATCCATCATCAATTTCATATTTTGTACGAACTCAGTTAGTCTGAATCTCTAAGACTAGATAAAACAGAATCTTTTGCATGCATCTCTCTAAACCTTGAAATACCAATTGCAATCAATATTATTGTCATTGAATTTTAAATACTGTATACAATATTTTTCAAGTTGCAGCTTCCTTTGTTTTGTTTCCCTCATGATTATATGTCAACAAAACTATATTAAAGTATCTCCATGGGAAAGTAGAGAAGAATCCTTCCCCTGTAAGATATGCATGTCATAAGAGGCAACTAAAATGCTGGGAACAAAGGAGTAGTATCCCCTTCTCTATAAATTACTAAACACAAAAAAAAAGTTTACATTTGTTCTTTTTCAGGTCACAATGCCTTGGTGGGAGACGGCCGTTGTGTTTAAAAAAAAAAAATCTTATAATTTACTAGGCACTGTACCTGACAAAGCAGTTTTGCAAGCAAGTGAACTTAATGAATGCTCAAGGATGCAGCTAAAACTGTCAAGTTCATGGCCTTATATGTCCATCTTCTGTTAAATATCTGCTTGTGAGCAGAAAACTTCTGAACTCTTCCTCATGAGTACAGCATTAGTGTCTGAATGACTCTCTTCATGGCATTCATCTGCCTGTATTGTCCAGACCAGCTCAAGATTCTGTGCTGCATACACAACAACCTTTCTCTTCCTCACAGACCCACAGGAAATTTAAATGGCTGCCAAAATTCCAACTTTTAAATGGGAGATACTCTCTGATGACATGTACAGAACCCTCCCCTAACATTTCTTTTAAAAGATTTACTTTTTATGGAAACTGAAGGTATCTTTTACAGCCAAAAGAGTAGTTTTTAAGCAGATTTCAATTTATATGCTAACAAACTCGACTGCTCTTCTTGTCAAATCCTTGTTTCTTCCAAATATGCTAGAAGAATGCATCACAATAAACATTTTCTCCTTTTGATGATGATGTGGATGCCATAATTAACTATCAATCACCTGAGGACAAATAAATAATAAAGTTACTTAATAGTTTTTAAATTGTTCAAATTATTATTATTATTATTATAATCAAATAGAAGCGCTAAACCACAGGGGTTTAAATTGTTAAAAAATCTTAAAAAAAAAAAAAAAAAAAAAAAAGCTTATTATAATTTGATTTACGTATTATTTTTCAATATGTCGGCCATCTCCCATCAAGGCAGGGCGACACAAAAAAGAAACACTTTCACCATCATTCACACACAATCACTGTCTTTGCAGACACTCAGATATGACAATTTAGATGTCACTCCAAACAGCAAATATCCCAAACCCCCCCTTTAAAGTGTATGCATTGTACTTCCCACCTCCAGGACTCAAGTCTAGCTAACCGGTTTCCCTGAATTCCTTCACAAAATGTTATCCTGCCCACACCCCAACAGCTCGTCAGATCCCAAAAACCATTCATCTCCATTCACTCCTATCTAACACGCTCACACATGCTTGCTGAATGTCCTAGCCCCTTGCACACAAAACCTCTTTTACCCCCTCCCTCCATCCTTTCCTAGGATGACCTCTACCCCTCCTTTCCTCCACTACAGATTTATACACCCTCCAAATCATCCTATTTTCCTCCATCCTCTCTAAATGACCAAACCACATCAACAACTTCTGTATAAAATTATTTAGATGCTTTTATTTATACCTGCAGTATAAACCCAACATTAAGGGTTATACAAGTGCTACTGGTTTTGAAAAATCTTATACAGTGGAACCCCGAGTTTCGAACGGCTCCCAACTCGACCTATTATGTAAGTTTATTATTGTAAGTGCTTTTGTAAGTGTATTTTTGGGGGTCTGAAACGGACTAATCTAATTTACATTATTCCGGATGGGAACAAATTCATTCGGTAACAACACTTGAACAGCATTGTGGAACGAAGAAAGTTCAAAACTCGGGGTACCACTGTATTATGGACATTCAGCTTTAGCTGCTTCAGGAATTAAATATACTGAAGGAGGAGCCCTTTTATAGAGGGCTCTATATTTTACATGTCCTCCCCTGGCGATTATATATTAGTACGTTATGTACAAAGTACAATCTTTTAAAATATTTTAAAAAAATGTAAAGAATTTTGCACTTAGTTTTGTCATGTTCAATGCCTCAGCCTACAACAAATGCACTGAAAATGTTTCAATGAACAGAAATTGCCAGAGTAAAAAAATAAAAAGAATACATAATATAAAATTATAGGTATGTTTATGTTTGTATACAAGGCAACGCACGGAAGAATGGAATAAGTGCCAAAATCACACAACAGAGAAAAACGAGGACACTGGGGAGATCAGAGCTATGAAGCCTGAGTTACCATACATTGTCAAAGGGTTCTGAGCCTAACTTACAGATGCAGAAGACATACACAAACAGATGACACAATAATGAATTAATTCCTTTACTAACCTGGATTTTGGCTGTGGTGGCACTTATTCCTTGTTGCCTCGCAACACCTCATTTGGAAAGTTTAATGGAGATAAGGTCACTGATAAAAACCACAGTGGTATAAGAGAGTCAATAGGAAACCCTAAGGTATCTCCAAAAATATATGAAATTTCAAGAACTAGCATTAAAAAAAAAAAAAAAAAAAAAGATTGGAATAGGCTGTACATACCTGTATGAAAAAAAAACAAAGATTTTAAATAAATAAAAAATTATCAGCTCATGGAATGACCTTGACATGAATTGACTTGCATGAGTTACAGTCACGTTGCACACTCAAGGTCAAGGATTAAAATTAATCATAAAAAACTATGTAAACATATTTTAAGACAAATTTTTATGAATCCAAAATTTTTTGGGCAACATACAAATTGTCTTTCTAGGTCAATTAGGTTTTTCCCGTCAGATGGTCATATCACAAGAGACTGCCAAACTCAGAACACTGTAATTCAGGTTACACATTTACCTTGTTGAGCAAAAAATTTCTGCAAATGTAGAACAAAATTTACAATAGCAATGTCAGACCAGTGTGTACACTTGAGGTCACGTCATTTATATCACATCTTAAATCACTAAAAGTCACTGTTTCCAAGTAGAACATGTAAGGTTACACTTCATTCACATGATTTTCAGTTCGTGGCCTTCGCCTCATTGAAAGGCTGTTGTGTCTTCTGAAGGGTTTCTTCTCTCGCCAAAACTCCTTCCGCGCTGAACTAGAGCGAAGGTCAAAGATATGCTTACACTTGTCCAAAATTTCCTGACCCATTTTTGCCTCGCACTCAAACACGTAATCTTTAAACCGGTTCTCCCCTTGGCATGTTATTTGGATCTCCATTTTGCCTATTTGAAAAAAAAAAAAAAAAAGAGAAAAACAACAATTAAATGTTATTCACTGAAAAATGCTTGGAAATTTAGTTCCTTCATACCTCTCTTGTAAGATGTGGTTGAAGAATCTGGTACAGGTTGGCCATCACTAATCCGGCATCATTGGGACCTGTAGTGTGCCGGATTAGTGAGTTTGCCGGATTACAGAGTGGTCAGGTTAGAATACACTTAATTAACCTATCAATAGAGAGACTGCTACATCTTCCTCATTTTCATCACTGCTTCCTCCTCCACTGGCTTGCTGCTGTAGATTTACAACCATCTGCACAATTTCTGAGTCAGTATAATGATGAAATTTGAGTTAGTATAATGATGAAATTTGAGTCAATATAATGATGAAATTTGAGTCAGTATAATGATGAAATTTGAGTCAGTATAATGATGAAATTTGAGTCAGTATAATGATGAAATTTGAGTCAGTATAATGATGAAATTTGAGTCAGTATAATGATGAAATTTGAGTCAGTATAATGATGAAATTTGAGTCAGTATAATGATGAAATTTGAGTCAGTATAATGATGAAATTTGAGTCAGTATAATGATGAAATTTGAGTCAGTAT
The DNA here is from genome assembly GCA_009830355.1 of Cherax destructor. Taxonomy (NCBI): domain Eukaryota; kingdom Metazoa; phylum Arthropoda; class Malacostraca; order Decapoda; family Parastacidae; genus Cherax; species Cherax destructor. The sequence continues at coordinate 9,197 of WNWK01045993.1, read as the reverse complement.
AATGATGAAATTTGAAATTATGCTAGCCGAAATTAGTGCCAGATTACTGATGGAACCGGATAACTGATTGCCGGATTAGTGATGGCCGACCTGTATTAAATACAGACAGGACTCACATTACAGCACTTCACTTTACAGTGTTTCGCTAATGCAGTGGTTTTCAATTATACCCATTCTTCATTTATTCAGACTGCCTACAATATATTCACCACTCACTATAAACTAAGGACAAAAATATTTTAAGGCAAGTAATGTGTGTACTTTATATGCATTTTAAGGTCTAGTTTTATTGGTCACTTCATATATGATAGTGTAAACATGTTACCAGTCTTTTATATGCATTTTAAAGAAAAAAAAAAAAAAAAAAAAAAGAGGCTATGTTTCACTTTACAACAATTTTTCCTTTACAGTGGTGGCCCTCTTGTATACATAAAAATCTATCCATTTTTGAGATGTCTATCCAATTCTCATTAAAAATTCAGTAGTCTAAAAATAACTAATTCCGACTTGTAGAATGTTATTCCAACAGCATCTTTCATAGGCATTTACTAACACTAAACATCTTTTATATAAAATGCATATGGATTACAAATATTTACTTAAATAAGAGAGATCTACATCTTCCTATCTCTGAACTCGCATATATGTACGCACCAATATGTGGTTGCAGGGGTCGATTCTTAGCCCTTGGCCATGTCGCTTGCCAGATCACTCTCCTAGCCTTGTGGGCCTTATCTACCTATTCCTAAAACTATGTAATGAGTCCGCCTCCACCACTTCTTCGTCAAGGTCATTCCACTTCCTGACCAACCTGAGACTGAGGAAATACTTCCCTGTGACTCACAAGAAAATACAGTGGACCCCCGAGTTTCGACCACCTCAAAACTAGAACAATTATGTAAGTGTATTACAGTGGACCCCCGGAAATCGAACATTCTTCATTCCAGAATGCTGTTCAAGTGCTGTTACCAAACGAATTTATTCCCATAAGGAATGATGTAAATTAGATTGTCCGTTTCAGTCAGACCCCAAAAATACACCTATAAAAGCACTCACAATAATAAACTTACATAAAAGGGCGAGTTGAGAATGTTCGATTTCCGAGGGTCCACTGTATTGTAAGTGCTTTTGTAAGTGTATTTTTGGGGGTCTGAAACGGACTAACCTACTTTACATTATTCCTTATGGGAACAAATTCGTTCGGTAATGGCACTTTAACAGCCTTCTGGAACGAATTATGGCCGAAACTCGGGGGTCCACTGTACTGTACAGATACTTCTCACTTTACATTGGTGCGATTATGAGTACATTCTGTACTTGTGTTCATTTATTTACTTTTCAATACTCGTATTTAGTTAGTTACAGTAATTATTTGCTTATTTACTTATTCAGCGATAGTAGTTATTTATTTACTTATCATTTCACATTCATATTCGACTTAAAAATATTTTAAACTTACAGTGGCTTAATTGGAACATAACCCCCATCATAAGTCGAGGAACACCTGTATTAAAAATAAAGTTTTTTTTGGTTTGAATCTAGCTGGCCAGACCACTTAACACTAGTAACCACTTACCCTTCTTCTCTGCCTTCCGACTACAGTCCACCACTAGCTCCATGTTGTAGGTCACGGGGTGCGGGGAGCGCAGGGGCAAAAATGCTCCCCCAACCTTCTGCTGCAGTGGGTGGATCTCCAGTTTTTCTCCAGAAATTCCTGAAATTTTCATATACTGCAATAAGAAAGCATTTAACCCCAACTGTTATAAGAAACCTTTTTACGTCTTCAAGAGTCGAGATAAAAAAAATTTCATAAAAGTTGTATTAAAAACAATCAATACCTTCTTTATTCATTAGTATTCAGCTCTTATCAAGTGACAAGAAAGAAACACGTGCAACAGTTAGGTATCTTTACTTCAAAATGTTTCACCTACACAACAGGCTTACATATCGACTTGTTGGTACTGTATATCATTATCATATTCACTCTACCAAGTGACAAAATACATTAAACCAAAAATTTAATTAAGAAAAAACATACCAAGACATGCTTCACATTTTCCAAACTTGAGAAGCCACATAACTTTATATGACCTGTAAAGAGTTGCTTCCACAGTTGACATATTGTTAAAGTCTGTTGGAGTGTCAATTCTTTTGCCTGAAAGATAAAAAAAAAGTGATGCGAAGATTATCATTCAATTCTGGTAAGGAATACAGCTACAATGAATAATCTTATATTAACCCTTTCAGGGTCCAAGGCCATTTTTGGAAGGGGTGCACCAGTGTCCCACGAATTTAAAAAAAAAAAAATTCCTATTTTTTCTTATGAAATGGTAGAGAATCTTTTTCTGAAGGTAATAAAACAAAAAGTACGAAATTTGATTGAAAATTGACAAAATTATGCCCTCGTGAATTTTGATGTGTCAGCGATATTTACACATTGGGGATTTTGCCGACTTTGACTCCCATTTTAGGCCAATTACATTATTCCAGTCGACCAAATTCTTAGCTATTTCACTAGTATTACTTCTATTCTATCGATTGAGCACAAGAAATCACCCAGTCAACTGTTTCAACTACAAAATAAAAGTGATTGGAAATGGGTAATTTAGCCAATTTAACTCAAAGTTCAAAATATTCCAATTTCAAAATAGGGTGCAGAATAAACAATGCAGGCATTCCTGGCACTAAACTAACATTTCCTCTGTTCATTAGTTATGTTTTCAGTCTTTACAAATGAATTCCATTTTGATTTTTTATTCACATAATGAATTTTTATTCAAACCAAAAAATGGAAGATTTACTGTTATGCAATATTGTAATAATTGTACAAATAATATCACCACATTTGTGAATGTATATTAGACCCACCAACTGGCACGTATTAGATATGTGAGGTCATTTGTTTACTCTTGAACATCGACAAAAATTTAACATTTCCGCTACTATGAGCTCAGTTTCAAGCCATTTCCAGTACTAAAACCAATCAAAATCATCTCTATATCTGTAACATGTCTTCCATTCTATCAAATGAGACCAAGAAATCGCAAATACAACTATAAAAAGTATACAAAAAAACACTGCAAAGTCGCTGTTTTAATTGAAAATTACGGTTTCATTTTTTTTCTCTCATTATGCACTGTGTGCTGCAGGATTTGTTTTATGTGGTGCACACTTACCACATAGATGTATTCTCTCATATCTAGGCCCAAATTTACCGCTCACAGCTTATCTGAGTGAGCTGAGCTCATGACGTAGAACTACAGTTTGGACCCTGAAAGGGTTAAAACAAAGGTTAAATTTTAAGCTAAATTCCTAAACATCTCCAAAACAAAATAAACTTAAAGAATGCAAGTTTAATTAATTTCTTTTATATCTAATCCTTTGCTGATAGCCTCATCATAGAATTTTTCCCAGAAAAAGGTAAAAACCTTCAGCAAGAAACAAACAATACTTGCTGAAAGTGTCTGATCAACCAAACTGTGATGGTTATGTAGAGTGAAATAATGAACTAGATTGCATGAGCTGCATATAAAAATCCTCAATGTTACGTACTGTTGTCTCGTACTACAGCAAACTCAGTGCAGTTTATATCGGCTAAAGTTTTCTCCAGATCCAATGCAATGCCAGGTTTATCTTCTTTTTCTAAGTGATAATCCAAGCCAGTATCTGTAAAAACAAGACCTTCTTAAAAGTTTGAAGATGAGATATCAAGCAAAAATTATTACTATTCCTTTGCCAAACTTCAAATTAAACCATGGAACAGGTGGGGTTTGAACCCGTGGTGAGCGAGTCGTAATTAAATCAAACACTGTATTCTCATGGAACCGTATTAGTCTATTTTAAGGAATGAAAAATCCTACCCAGATATTCCATTAGCATTCAAGTGTTGAGTTTTTAAGGAATATGTAAATTATGTCAAAATTTGCAAAGACTGACTGTTCTATTTGGGGAGTATTATCCATTGTGCACTCTAGAAACACGAAGGCTTGAAAAGGATGAGAAACATCCAGTGCCAGTATATGCAAGCAAAGGAGTATAGTATAAGAAAAATTCAAGGGCGGAATAAAAGCCAAGTGAAAAAAAATATGGGGCATTATCTGTAAGAGCAATGTGAGGGGTAGAGAGAATAATAATAGTATAATATCTTTATTTACTACAAGTACATGTACATGATATATAGGCCTAGCGGACATCAATGACATACAGTGGACCCCCGTTTTCGTGATTTTTTCGTTCCAGAATGCTGTTCAAGTGCCATTACCAAACGAATTTATTCCCATAAGAATAATGTATCTCCATGGGGAAGTGGAACAGAATTCTTCCTCCGTAAGCCATGCGTGTCGTAAGAGTCGACTAAAATGCCGGGAGCAAGGGGCTAGTAACCCCTTCTCCTGTATACATTACTAAAGTTAAAAAGAGATACTTTTGTTTTTCTCTTTGGGCCACCCCGCCTTGGTGGGAAGCGGCTGATTTGTTGAAAGAAGAAGAAGAAGAATAATGTAAAGTAGACTAGTCTTTTTAGACCCCCAAAAATACACTTACAAAAGAATTTAAAAAAATACACTTACATAAAAGGGCGAGTTTGGAGCAGGACGAACACCGGGGGGGTCCACTGTACTACTATATAGAAAGCCGCTTGTTATGCTGAGCATTTCGGACAAATTAGGTCAGTTTTGTCCCAGGATGCGACCCACACCAGTCGACTAACACCCAGGTACCCATTTTATACTGATGGGTGAACAGGGACAGCAGGTGTCTTATGAAAACACATCCCTAATGTTTTCCAGCCGTACCGGAGGAGATTCGAACTCCAGACCTCAGTGTGTGAGCTGAGTGCACTAGCAATCGAGATTATGGCACTGCAGTCAGTGTGTGGACAGTGTAAAAAGAAAGAGATGATCACTGGAAGTATTAGATACCCCAACTTCACACAAGAATTGTGCTAATTGTTTAACTTAATGTCTGGAAAAAGCTATATAATAAAAAAGCATGCACTTATCATTACCATATACAGAATAATACAACTCCTTGATAAAGAACATGCTTATGTTTTGTACATTTCAACTTACCGATTATTTTAACCATGTCTTTTCTCTTGGTTATCGTCCTATTAAGAATTTCTTTCAATGTAATATCATAATTCTCGACAATTATTTTGCTAAATGCTCCCCCAGCTACAGTTCTGAAACAAAGTAAAAATTAGATAATAAAGGTCTGGCAAAGTACAGTGGTACCTCGGTTAACGATATTTTTTCATTCCAGAATGCTGTTCAAGTGCCATTACCAAACAAATTTATCCCCATTAGGAATAATGTAAAATAGACTAGTCCTTTTAGACCCCAAAAATACACTTACAAAAGCATTTAAAAAAATAAACTTACATAAAAGGGTGAGTTTGGGGACCATCGTTAACCGAGGTACCACTGTATATGAAATTGTAACTTAATACTAAATGAACAATTCCTATATTCTGTATAAGCTTTAAAAAAATGACAAGGCTCTCCTAAAAGACTAGAAATATGTACAAAAGGCTGAGGGGTTGATTACCTCACCTTTTGTATATACTTCTACAGTCTTCACATTATGTCCTTGTAATGTGCTGGTAAAACCACTGAATGGTGAAATGTCTACAAATTAAAGACACCAGACAGCAACCACCCAGGGAGGTACTACCGTCCTGCCAGGTGACTGTGAAACAGAAACCTGAAACTGTTTTACATGATGGTAGGATTGCTGGTGTCTTTTTTCTGTCTCATAAACACGCTGGATAACAGGTATATCTAGCTACTTCTACTTACACTTTAGGTCACACTACACTGGCATACACATGCATATATATACATACACACATCTAGGTTTTTCTTCTTTTTCTTAATAGCTCTTGTTCCTTTTATTTTCTCTATTGTCCATGGGGAAGTGGAAAAGAATCTTTCCTCCGTAAGCCATGCGTGTCGTATGAGGCGACTAAGATGCCGGGAGCAATGGGCTAGTAACCCCTTCTCCTGTACAAATCTACTAAAAACGAGAAGAAGAAAAACTTTATAAAATTGGGTTGTCTGAATGTGCGTGGATGTAGTGCGGATGATAAGAAAGAGATGATTGCCGATGTTATGAATGAAAAGAAGTTGGATGTCCTGGCCCTAAGCGAAACAAAGCTGAAGGGGGTAGGCGAGTTTCAGTGGGGAGAAATAAATGGGATTAAGTCAGGAGTATCTGAGAGAGTTAGAGCTAAGGAAGGGGTAGCAATAATGTTGAAGGATCAGTTATGGAAGGAAAAGAGGGAATATAAATGTGTAAATTCAAGGATTATGTGGATTAAAATAAGGGTCGGATGCGAAAAGTGGGTCATAATAAGCGTGTATGCACCTGGAGAAGAGAGGAGTGTAGAGGGGAGAGAGAGATTTTGGGAGATGTTAAGCGAATGTATAGGAACTTTTGAACCAAATGAGAGAGTAATTGTGGTAGGGGACCTAAATGCTAAAGTGGGAGAAACATGCAGAGAGGGTGTAGTAGGTAAGTTTGGGGTGCCAGGTGTAAATGATAATGGGAGCCCTTTGATTGAACTTTGTATAGAAAGGGGTTTAGTTATAGGTAATACATATTTTAAAAAAAAGAGGATAAATAAGTATACAAGATATGATGTAGGGCGTAATGACAGTAGTTTGTTGGACTATGTATTGGTAGATAAAAGACTGTTGAGTAGACTTCAGGATGTACATGTTTATAGAGGGGCTACAGATATATCAGATCACTTTTTAGTTATAGCTACAGTGGGAGTAAAAGGTAGATGGGATACAAGGAAAATAGAATCAGTAAGTAAAAGAGGTGAAGGTTTATAAACTAAAAGAGGAGGCAGTTAGGGTAAGATATAAACAACTATTGGAGGATAGATGGGCTAGTGAGAGTGTAGGCAATGGGGTCGAAAATGTATGGGGTAGATTTAAAAATGTAGTGTTAGAGTGTTCAGCAGAAGTTTGTGGTTACAGGCGAGTGGGTGCGGGAGGGAAGAGGAGCGATTGGTGGAATGATGATGTAAAGAGAGTAGTAAGGGAGAAAAAGTTAGCATATGAGAGGTTTTACAAAGTAGAAGTGATGCAAGGAGGAAGAGTATATGGAGAGAAAAGAGAGGTTAAAGAGTGGTGAAGCAATGTAAAAGAGAGCAGATGAGAGAGTGGGTGAGATGTTATCAGCAAATTTTGTTGAAAATAAGAAAAAGTTTTGGAATGAGATTAATAAGTTGAGGAAGCCTAGAGAACAAATGGATTTGACAGTTAAAAATAGGAGAGGAGAGTTATTAAATGGAGAGTTAGAGGTATCGGGAAGATGGAGAGAATATTTTGAGGATTTGTTAAATGTTGATGAAGACAGGGAAGCTGTGATTTCGTGTGTAGGGCAGGAGGAATAACATCTTGTAGGAGTGTGGAAGAGCCAGTTGTGGGTGTAGGGGAAGTTCGTGAGGCAGTGGGTAGAATGAAAGGGGTAAGGCAGCTGGGATTGATGGGATAAAGATAGAAATGTTAAAGCAGGTGGGGATATAATTTTGGAGTGGTTGGTGCTATTATTTAATAAATGTATGGAAGAGGGTAAGGTACCTAGGGATTGGCAGAGAGCGTGTATTGTTCCTTTGTATAAAGGCAAAGGGGACAAAGAGAGTGCAAAAATTATAGGGGAATAAGTCTGTTGAGTGTACCTGGTAAAGTGTATGGTAGAGTTATTATTGAAAGAATTAAGAGTAAAACAGAAAGCAGGATAGCAGATGAACAAGGGGGCTTTAGGAAAGGTAGGGGTGTGTAGACCAAGTGTTTACAGTGAAACATATAGGTGAACAGTATTTGGATAAGGGTAAAGATGTTTTTGTGGCATTTATGGATTTGGAAAAGGCGTATGATAGGGTAGATAGGGGGCAATGTGGCAGATGTTGCAGGTGTATGGAATAGGAGGAAGGTTACTGAAAGCAGTGAAGAGTTTTTATGAGGATAGTGAGGCTCAGGTTAGAGTGTGTAGGAGGGAAGGGACTATTTCCCAGTAAAAGTGGGCCTTAGACAAGGATGTGTGATGTCACCGTGGTTGTTCAATATATTTATAGATGGGGTTGTAAGAGAAGTGAATGCGAGGGTCTTGGCAAGAGGTGTTGGGCTAAAAGATAAAGAAGCAAATACAAAGTGGGAGTTGTCACAGTTGCTTTTGCTGATGACACTGTGCTTTTGGGAGATTCTGAAGAGAAGCTGCAGAGGTTGGTGGATGAATTTGGTAGGGTGTGTAAAGAAGAAAATTGAAAGTGAATATAGGAAAGAGTAAGGTGATGAGGATAACAAAAAGAATAGGTGACGAAAGATTGGATATCAGATTGGAGGGAGAGAGTATGGAGGAGGTGAATGTATTCAGATATTTGGGAGTGGACATGTCGGCGGATGGGTCTATGAAGGATGAGGTGAATCATAGAATTGATGAGGGAAAAGGGTGAGTGGAGCACTTCGGAGTCTGTGGAGACAAAGAACCTTGTCCATGGAAGTAAAGAGGGAATGTATGAGAGTATAGTTATACCAACGCTCTTATATGGGTGTGAAGCATGGGTGATGAATGTTGCAACGAGGAGAAGGCTGGAGGCAGTGGAGATGTCATGTCTGAGGTCAATGTGTGGTGTGAATATAATGCAGAGAATTCGGAGTTTGGAAATTAGGAGGAGGTGCGGGATTACCAAAGCGATTGTCCAGAGAGCTGAGGAGGGGTTGTTGAGGTGGTTTGGACATGTAGAGAGAATGGAACGAGACAGAGTGACTTCGAGTGTATAAATCTGTAGTGGAGGAAGGCGGGGTAGGGGTCGGCCTAGGAAAGGTTGGAGGGAGGGGTAAAGGAAGTTTTGTGTGCGGGGCTTGGATTCCAGCAAGCATGTGTGAGCGTATTTGATAGGAGTGAATGGAGGCATATGGTTTTAATACTTGACGTGCTGTTGGAGTGTGAGCAAAGTAACATTTATGAAGGGATTCAGGGAAACCGGCAGGCCGGACTTGAGTTCTGGAGATGGGAAGTACAGTGCCGGCACTCTGAAGGAGGGTGTAAATGTTGCAGTTTTATAACTGTAGTGTAAAGCACCCTTCTGGCAAGACAGTGATGGAGTGAATGATGATGAAAGTTTTTCTTTTCGGGCCACCCTGCCTTGGTGGGAATCGGCCGATGTGTTAATAAAAAAAAAATTA
>WNWK01045992.1:0-14490 GCA_009830355.1 Cherax destructor | reverse complement strand
GTAAGTTTGGGGTGAAATGAAAATTAATGGAGCCTTTGATTGAACTTTGTATAGAAAGGAGTTTAGTTATGGGTAATACATTTTTTAAAAAAAGAGGATAAATAAGTATACAAGATATGATGTAGGGCGTAATGACAGTAGTTTGTTGGACTATGTTTTGGGTAGATAAAAGACTGTTGAGTAGACTTCAGGATGTAAAATGTTTATAGAGGGCTACAGATATATCAGATCACTTTTTAGATTATAGCTACAGTGGGAGTAAAGGTAGATGGGATACAAGGAAAATAGAATCAGTAAGTAAAAAAAGGTGAAGGTTTATAAACTAAAAGAGAGGCAGTTAGGGTAAGATATAAACAACTATTGGAGGATAGATGGGCTAGTGAGTGTAGGCAATGGGTCGAAAATGTATGGGTAGATTTAAAAATGTAGTGTTAGAGTGTTCAGCAGAAGTTTGTAGGTTACAAGCGAGTGGGTGCAGGAGGAAAGGCGTTGGTGGAATGATGATAAGAAAGTAGTAAGGGAAAAAAATTAGCATATGAGAGAGTTTTTACAAAGTAGAAGTGATGCAAGGAGGGAAGAGTATATGGAGAGAAAAAGAGAGGTTAAAGAGTGGTGAAGCAATGTAAAAGAGAGCAGATGAGAGAGTGGGTGAGATGTTATCAGCAAATTTTGTTGAAAATAGAGAAAAGTTTTGGAATGAGATTAATAAGTTGAGGAAGCCTAGAGAACAAATGGATTTGACAGTTAAAAATAGGAGAGGAGAGTTATTAAATGGAGAGTTAGAGGTATCGGGAAGATGGAGAGAATATTTTGAGGATTTGTTAAATGTTGATGAAGACAGGAAGCTGTGATTTCGTGTGTAGGGCAAGGAGGAATAACATCTTGTAGGAGTGTGGAAGAGCCAGTTGTGGGTGTAGGGAAGTTCGTGAGGCAGTGGGTAGAATGAAAGGGGTAAGGCAGCTGGGATTGATGGGATAAAGATAGAAATGTTAAAAGCAGGTGGGGATATAATTTTGGAGTGGTTGGTGCTATTATTTAATAAATGTATGGAAGAGGGTAAGGTACCTAGGATTGGCAGAGAGCGTGTATTGTTCCTTTGTATAAAGGCAAAGGGGACAAAAGAGAGTGCAAAAATTATAGGGGAATAAGTCTGTTGAGTGTACCTGGTAAAGTGTATGGTAGAGTTATTATTGAAAGAATTAAGAGTAAAACAGAAAGCAGGATAGCAGATGAACAAGGGGGCTTTAGGAAGGGTAGGGGTGTGTAGACCAAGTGTTTACAGTGAAACATATAGGTGAACAGTATTTGGATAGGGGTAAAGATGTTTTTGTGGCATTTATGGATTTGGAAAAGGCGTATGATAGGGTAGATAGGGGGCAATGTGGCAGATGTTGCAGGTGTATGGAATAGGAGGAAGGTTACTGAAAGCAGTGAAGAGTTTTATGAGGATAGTGAGGCTCAGGTTAGAGTGTGTAGGAGGGAAGGGACTATTTCCCAGTAAAAGTGGGCCTTAGACAAGGATGTGTGATGTCACCGTGGTTGTTCAATATATTTATAGATGGGGTTGTAAGAGAAGTGAATGCGAGGGTCTTGGCAAGAGGTGTTAGGCTAAAGATAAAGAAGCAAATACAAAGTGGGAGTTGTCACAGTTGCTTTTGCTGATGACACTGTGCTTTGGGAGATTCTGAAGAGAAGCTGCAGAGGTTGGTGGATGAATTTGGTAGGGTGTGTAAAGAAGAAAATTGAAAGTGAATATAGGAAAGAGTAAGGTGATGAGGATAACAAAAAGAATAGGTGACGAAAGATTGGATATCAGATTGGAGGGAGAGAGTATGGAGGAGGTGAATGTATTCAGATATTTGGGAGTGGACATGTCGGCGGATGGGTCTATGAAGGATGAGGTGAATCATAGAATTGATGAGGGAAAAGGGTGAGTGGAGCACTTCGGAGTCTGTGGAGACAAAGAACCTTGTCCATGGAAGTAAAGAGGAATGTGAGAGTATAGTTATACCAACGCTCTTATATGGGTGTGAAGCATGGGTGATGAATGTTGCAACGAGGAGAAGGCTGGAGGCAGTGGAGATGTCATGTCTGAGGTCAATGTGTGGTGTGAATATAATGCAGAGAATTCGGAGTTTGGAAATTAGGAGGGTGCGGGATTACCAAAACGATTGTCCAGAGAGCTGAGGAGGGTTGTTGAGGTGGTTTGGACATGTAGAGAGAATGGAACGAGACAGAGTGACTTCGAGAGTGTATAAATCTGTAGTGGAGGGAAGGCGGGTAGGGGTCGGCCTAGGAAAGGTTGGAGGAGGGTAAAGGAAGTTTTGTGTGCGAGGGCTTGGATTTCCAGCAAGCATGTGTGAGCGTGTTTGATAGGAGTGAATGGAGGCATATGGTTTTAATACTTGACGTGCTGTTGGAGTGTGAGCAAAGTAACATTTATGAAGGATTCAGGAAACCGGCAGGCCGGACTTGAGTTCTGGAGATGGGAAGTACAGTGCCGGCACTCTGAAGGAGGTGTAAATGTTGCAGTTTTATAACTGTAGTGTAAAGCACCCTTCTGGCAAGACAGTGATGGAGTGAATGATGATGAAAGTTTTTCTTTTCGGGCCACCCTGCCTTGGTGGGAATCGGCCGATGTGTTAATAAAATAAATAAAAAAAAAAAAAAAAAAGTACGTATTATATACCTGGAGTTTGTGATGACAGTGTAGGACTCGCCAGTACTGCTCACAATGATCCTTTTGTAGAATTAACTTTAGCTGAAGAGAAACATTGTATACCACAGATGCTTTACAATCTGTTTCTATTGAAAATTATGCTAGAAAGATGCTGTTGCTGTCCCTCTCATGTGAGAGATTAACTATGTGTAGTAATGGAAGAGACCTGTTTGTTAGATGTTTTATGTGTGTGTATGTTCTTATAGTGTTACTTTCTCTTAATTGATTGTAAAATTGTAGTAAATCTGTAGTAAATTGGATCCAACATATACCCAGCTACTATTCTGATATATTGTATTGGTCTCTATGTATGTTTTATAACGTTTAGTTCTATTGTGTATATTAATTATGTGTAGTTTATGACACTCAATGATTTCCAGTGTTGATGTGTACTTTATGGTCCTCGAATTCACTGTATTAAATGTGCTTACTGAGTCCAACTTATTAAATGACTAACGTTCAGTTTGTCTTGTAATTATTCTGTTTGTTTGTGTTGCTAATATTGTGACTGTCAATTGAAAGAAATAAAGTAATAACCTGTGATTTTCTTTTTCTTTTTCATTTTCCCTGGTTCCTTGTATGAGGCATAGTAAACACACATACACACACACACACACACACAAACTGCGGCAGCATATGGGCGTCTGGCAAACCTAAGATTAGCGTTCCGTTACCTTAACAAGGAATCGTTCAAGACACTGTACACCGTGTACGTCAGGCCCATACTAGAATATGCAGCACCAGCTGGAACCCACACCTGGTCAAGCACGGTAGAAACTAGAGAACTGCAAAGGTTTGCGACAAGGTTAGTTCCACAACTCAGGGGTCTGTCTTATGAAGAAAGGTTGAGGGAAATAGGACAAGGTAGACAGTGACAGGATGTTCCAGAGAGGGAACACAGCAACAAGGGGACACAACTGGAAGCTGAAGACTCAGATGAGTCAAAGGGATGTTAGGAAGCATTTCTTCAGCCACAGAGTAGTCAGGAAGTGGAATAGTCTAGAGAAAGATATAGTGGAGGCAGGAACCATACATAGTTTTAAGATAAGGTATGATAAAGCTCATGGAGCAGGGAGAGCAGAGACCCATTAGCAGACAGCGAAGAGGCGGGGCCAGGAGCTGAGTCTCGACCCCTGCAACCACAATTAGGTGAGTACAATTAGGTGAGTACACACATCTATCGAAACAGGGAGACTACCTGAGGTATGGAAGACAGCAAATGTAGTCCCAATTTTTAAAAAAGGAGACAGACATGAAGCACTAAACTACAGACCAGTGTCACTGACATGTATAGTATGCAAAGTCATGGAGAAGATTATCAGGAGAAGAGTGGTGAGCACCTAGAAAGGAATGAGCTTATCAACGACGGCCAACACGGTTTCAGGGACGGAAAATCCTAAATCCTGTGTCACAAACCTACTGGAGTTCTATGACAGGGTGACAGCAGTAAGACGAGAGAGAGGGGTGGGTAGATTGGTTTTTTTTGGACTGTAAGAAGGCGTTTGACACAGTTCCACACAAGAGATTAGTGCAAAAGCTGGAAGACCAGGCAGGGATAACAGGGAAGGCACTCCAATGGATCAAGGAATACCTGTCAGGAAGACAGCAGCGAGTCATGGTACGTGGTGAGGTGTCAGAGTGGGCGCCTGTGACGAGTGGGGTTCCACAGGGGTCAGTCCTAGGACCGGTGCTGTTTCTGGTATTTGTCAACGACATGACGGAAGGAATAGACTCAGAAGTGTCCCTGTTTGCAGATGATGTGAAGTTGATGAGGAGAATTCAATCGGACGAGGACCAGGCAGAACTACAAAGGGACCTGGACAGGCTGCAAGCCTGGTCCAGCAATTGGCTCCTGGAGTTCAACCCCACCAAGTGCAAAGTCATGAAGATTGGGGAAGGGGAAAGAAGACCGCAGATGGAGTACAGTCTAGGGGGTCAGAGACTATAAATCTCACTCAAGGAAAAAGATCTGGAGGTGAGTATAACACCGAGCACATCTGAGGCGAACATCCACCAAATAACTGCTGCAGCATACGGACGCCTGACAAACCTACGAACAGCATTCCGACATCTTAATAAGGAATCGTTCAGAACCTTGTACACTGTGTACGTTAGGCCCATATTGGAGTATGCAGCACCAGTTTGGAACCCACACCTAGCCAAGCACGTAAAGAAACTAGAGAAAGTGCAAAGGTTTGCAACAAGACTAGTTCCGGAGCTAATGGGTATGTCTTATGAGGAGAGGTTAAGGGAAATCGACCAGACGACACTGAAGGACAGGAGAGATAGGGGGGACATGATAACGACATATAAAATACTGAGAGGAATTGGTAAGTTGGACAGAGACAGAATGTTCCAGAGATGGGACACAGCAACAAGGGGTCACAGTTGGAAGTTGAAGACTCAGATGAAGTATTTCTTCAGTCACAGAGTGGTCGGGAAGTGGAATAGTTTTGGAAGTGATGTAGTGGAGACAGGATCCATTCATAGCTTTAAGAAGAGGTATGATAAAGCTCATGGCGCAGGGAGAGTGACCCAGTAGCGGCCAGTGAAGAGGCGGGGCCAGGAGCTATGAATCAACCCCTGCAACCACAACTATGTGAGTACACACACACACACACATGCGAGCGTTCCTTATCAAAGAAATGCACCAACATAACAAACCCATGACTAGAACATGCATATATATATATATATATATATATATATATATATATATATATATATATATATATATATATATATATATATAATATTTGTGTCATGTCACTGATCGTTATATGATTCAGAACATGTTTGTGTATGTAGCTAACCTGTAAATGGCCAAAACATATACATATATTTGTTCCAAGCAGCTAAAAGTTATATGATCATAATATGTACTATGCATATCTGCTCCTCGTAGGTGGTCATACTGTAACTAAACTTTGTGTATATATGTTCTATGTAGCGAATTTTTCTACTGTCAAAACACTTGTGGAAACTGTCTGTCTTGTCGGCCTGTCTATAAAATAATAATATACTATATCTGTCCCACGTAACTGATCTTACTAATGTCAAAACATACTTGCGCATTTGTTCAGTGTTACTCATGTTTGTTCAACCAGAATATGACACGTCTCTCATGAACATAACACCCATCTCTGATCAGTTTATCTTAACATGTGACGGACGTAACACGCTCTCCCAAACCGTGCGTAAACTGTCTATATTGACGATAAGTACGCTAACCGTGTCTGTTAACAGGGGCTGCTTAGTCTCTGTTAACAGGGTCTGCTTGCAGTCTCTGTTAACAGGGTCTGCTTGCAGTCTCTGTTAACAGGGGCTGCTTAGTCTCTGTTAACATGGTCTGCTTACAGTCTCTTTTAACAGGGGCTGCTTAGTTTCTGTTAACAGGGTCTGCTTACAGTCTCTGTTAACAGGGGCTGCTTTGTCTCTGTTAACAGGGGCTGCTTTGTCTCTGTTAACAGGGACTGCTTACAGTCTCTGTCAACAGGGGCTGCTTACAGTCTCTTTTAACAGGGGCTGCTTAGTCTCTGTTAACAGGGTCTGCTTAGTCTCTGTTAACAGGGTCTGCTTACAGTCTCTGTTAACAGGGGCTGCTTTGTCTCTGTTAACATGGGCTGCTTACAGTCTCTGTCAACAGGGGCTGCTTACAGAGTCTGTTAACAGGGGCTGCTAACGGAACCACCGTGTACAATACTGTGAGTGGTCACATGGCTATGACAGGTTTATCAATAAAATATTGCTGTGTATGTTTTTTTTTAGATTCGTAAAGAACTTGATATTCACCGTAACGGTGTCTGGGTAACGCTATTTACGCGCTACAACACATTGAAGAAGTACGAAAGGAAATCCTTGATGTAGTCTATCATTCTGTTTGATATAATAATAATAATAATAATAATAATAATAATAATAATAATAATAATAATAATAATAATAATAATAATAATAATAATAATAATTAAAAAATCAGGAGCTACATGTTTCCGTTAATGTGTTGTAGAAGCACAAGACTTTTCAAGTATTGAGATGACTTGATTCTGGTGAAAAGCTCTTGATTCAAGGAGTGAGAGCTCCTCATTCTTGGCCAAACTTAATTACTTCCTCTTCCCTATGGACTGTGCAAGCCTTACGAGTTTAGCGGTTTTCCATGATTGCAACGTTCTACTTAACGCCCCATGACAGACTGCCAAAATACAGGTAATTACTGGCTAAATTTTGGAATGGATAAATCAATGACTGGAAATAAAGGGTCACTTGCTCTTCAAGAAGAAACTCCGAATATATGAAAAATAAAATACAAATAACCCGCACGTGGGAGGAAACTGGACAAGTATCTTCAACAAATGGCAGATCAACCAGGCTGTGATGAATATGTGGGTCAGCGAGCCACCAGCAGCAACAGCCTGACTGACCAAGAAAGCACCAAATGAGCCTGGCCTAAGGCCGGGCTCTGGGAGTAGAAAATCTCTCGGAACTTATCAAAGGTATGTTAAAAGTAGATTAAAAGTGGCGACAACGCCACGGTGTGACTAGGACCACCAGCTAGTACACTAGTGACTAGCGTCTTAGTGTCAGTCTGCTGTGTGCGGGTTATTTGTGTATTGTTCCAGTCACTGTATTGTTCCAGTCACTGTATTGTTCCAGTCACTATTGTTCCAGTCACTGTATTGTTCCAGTCACTGTATTGTTCCAGTCACTGTATTGTTCCAGCACTGTATTGTTCCTTTTTTATGATTTGTAAGAAAAAAGGTTTCTTAACCTGGCAAAACCGGGTCCTGACCCGAGTACTGACGTAAAAGAAATTCATTCTGGCGCCTAGTTTCTGATAAACATCAGTGACAATGAAGACAACAACACGAACTAGCATAACATGGAGACGTGACTTCCATATATAATGATCTACTCTAATTTCACAAATGGTTAAGGGTGCAGTATGCAGTACAGTGTAGAAAAATACAGGAATCAACTCGCATACCATTGCTGTAATATTAAAAACATCGTCTTACTTCCTATAATTAAAGTCAATGAACTTTGAAAATTTACCACCAGTCCCTGGAAACAAGTCGGAGGCCAGTCGTAAACACAATAATAACAAATTCACCGGAATAATGAAGCAACACTTCAACCAGGAATAATGAAGCAATGCTTCAACCAGGAATAATGAAGCAACGCTTCAACCAGGAATAATGAAGCAATGCTTCAACCAGGAATAATGAAGCAATGCTTCAAACAGGAATAATGAAGCAACGCTTCAACCAGGAATAATGAAGCAACGCATCAACCAGGAATAATGAAGCAACACTTCAACCAGGAATAATGAAGCAATGCTTCAACCAGGAATAATGAAGCAATGCTTCAACCAGGAATAATGAAGCAACGCTTCAACCAGGAATAATGAAGCAATGCTTCAACCAGGAATAATGAAGCAACGCTTCAACCAGGAATAATGAAGCAACGCTTCAACCAGAAATAATGAAGCAACACTTCAACCAGGAATAATGAAGCAACGCTTCAACCAGGAATAATGAAGCAACGCTTCAACCAGGAATAATGAAGCAATGCTTCAACCAGGAATAATGAAGCAACGCTTCAACCAGGAATAATGAAGTAACGCTTCAACCAGGAATAATGAAGCAACGCTTCAACCAGGAATAATGAAGCAATGCTTCAACCAGGAATAATGAAGCAATGCTTCAACCAGGAATAATGAAGCAACACTTCAACCAGGAATAATGAAGCAACACTTCAACCAGGAATAATGAAGCAACGCTTCAACCAGGAATAATGAAGCAACTCTTCAACAAGGAATAATGAAGCAACGCTTCAACCAGGAATAATGAAGCAATGCTTCAACCAGGAATAATGAAGCAACGCTTCAACCAGGAATAATGAAGCAACTCTTCAACCAGGAATAATGAAGCAACGCTTCAACCAGGAATAATGAAGCAACACTTCAACCAGGAATAATGAAGCAACACTTCAACCAGGAATAATTAAGCAACGCTTCAACCAGGAATAATGAAGCAACACTTCAACCAGAAATAATGAAGCAACACTTCAACCAGGAATAATGAAGCAACGCTTCAACCAGGAATAATGAAGCAACACTTCAACCAGGAATAATGAAGCAACGCTTCAACCAGGAATAATGAAGCAACGCTTCAACCAGGAATAATGAAGCAACGCTTCAACCAGGAATAATGAAGCAACACTTCAACCAGGAATAATGAAGCAACTCTTCAACTAGGAATAATGAAGCAACGCTTCAACCAGGAATAATGAAGCAACGCTTCAACCAGGAATAATGAAGCAACGCTTCAACCAGGAATAATGAAGCAACGCTTCAACCAGGAATAATGAAGCAACGCTTCAACCAGGAATAATGAAGCAACGCTTCAACTAGGAATAATGAAGCAACACTTCAACCAGGAATAATGAAGCAACGCTTCAACCAGGAATAATGAAGCAACGCTTCAACCAGGAATAATGAAGCAACACTTCAACCAGGAATAATGAAGCAACGCTTCAACCAGGAATAATGAAGCAACGCTTCAACCAGGAATAATGAAGCAACGCTTCAACCAGGAATAATGAAGCAACACTTCAACCAGGAATAATGAAGCAACGCTTCAACCAGGAATAATGAAGCAACGCTTCAACCAGGAATAATGAAGCAACGCTTCAACCAGGAATAATGAAGCAACGCTTCAACCAGGAATAATGAAGCAACGCTTCAACCAGGAATAATGAAGCAACACTTCAACCAGGAATAATGAAGCAACGCTTCAACCAGGAATAATGAAGCAACGCTTCAACCAGGAATAATGAAGCAACACTTCAACCAGGAATAATGAAGCAACGCTTCAACCAGGAATAATGAAGCAACGCTTCAACCAGGAATAATGAAGCAATGCTTCAACCAGGAATAATGAAGCAACGCTTCAACCAGGAATAATGAAGCAATGCTTCAACCAGGAATAATGAAGCAACACTTCAACCAGGAATAATGAAGCAACACTTCAACCAGGAATAATGAAGCAACACTTCAACCAGGAATAATGAAGCAACACTTCAACCAGGAATAATGAAGCAACGCTTCAACCAGGAATAATGAAGCAACACTTCAACCAGGAATAATGAAGCAACACTTCAACCAGGAATAATGAAGCAACGCTTCAACCAGGAATAATGAAGCAACGCTTCAACCAGGAATAATGAAGCAACGCTTCAACCAGGAATAATGAAGCAACGCTTCAACCTCCGTACTTTCTGTCCAGACTGTAAATGAGAGATAAATATCACTGTGATGAAAGAAAATAATTTTTCAGTCTCAATGAAATGAGGTGAAAAAGAGAGAAGTGGAAGCAAAGTGTCGAGAGGTAAGGAGAAAATAACGTCAGTTAATTGAGGGTTAAGAAGTGGGGCCAAGAGCTGAGTCTCGATCTTTGCAAATACAACTTGATGAGGTAAAGACACATGTGTACAGTTCAGGAGATTTATTAAAGGAAGCGTTTCGTCACGAGTGACTTTTTCAGTCTTATAGTGTTGTCACAGTAGCCTTCACGAGAACCAGGTGAGTACTATACACAGGTGAGTACTATACACAGGTGAGTACTATACACAGGTGAGTACGACGGGACTCAACACGGAGTTACAGTGTGCTAGGTTAATATTGTTCTTGCTTTAACTGTACTATATCAATTAGATCAAGGTAGTTGCCTAATACCTATATACTATTTTTATGCAAAGATTATCTGGCATTGAAAATCGTCTTTCAGATTATGACAATGAGCTGCTAGTATCTGAGACACTAACCCACCCGTCCCCATTTCTTACACTAATCTATCCTGACCCTTGACTCAAGATCCCTACTGGCCCAAGATGGACGTAGCGCCGACGGACGTTCACACAGTGGAGGGCAAGACGGTGACCTTGATCTGCCGTGCCTCAAGTCAGGTGCAACCCGTAATCACCTGGACCAAAAATGACCTCCCCTTGACCTCTGACCGCTACCAGATCACCTACGATGGAGACCTCGTTCTCAGGTTCCTCAAGAGATTTTTGTGTTTTGTTGTGCCCACAGTGTCTGCGCTCCCTACGGTGACACTGCAATCTATGCCACTATAATATACCTTACATCACTATAACTCCATCATGCAACCCTATACACAATCACAGCATCATCTTTGTAGACCTATACAACACCATGATATCCCCATACAACACCATGATATCCCCATACAACACCATGACATCCCCATACAACACCATGACATCCCCATACAACACCATGACATCCCCATACAACACCATGATATCCCCATACAACACCATGACATCCCCATACAACACCATGACATCCCCATACAACACCATGACATCCCCATACAACACCATGACATCCCCATACAACACCATGATATCCCCATACAACACCATGACATCCCCATACTACACCAAGACATCCCCATACAATACCATGACATCCCCATACAACACCATGATATCCCCATACAACTCCATGACATCCCCATACAACACCATGACATCTCTATGCAACACCATGACATCACCATACAACACCATGACATCCCCATACAACACCATGACATCTCCATACAACACCATGACATCCCCATACAACACCATGATATCCCCATACAACACCATGACATCCCCATACAACACCATGACATCCCCATATAGCAAAGCAGTGGTTTGGTAATAGAGTTGTGGATGAGTGGAACGAACTCCCGAGTACAGTTATTGAAGCTAAAACATTGTGTAGTTTTAAAAATAGGTTAGATAAATACATGAGTGGGTGTGGGTGGGTGTGAGTTGGACCTGACTAGCTTGTGCTACTAGGTCAGATGCCGTGCTCCTTCCTTAAGTGAATGTGACCTGACCTGACTAGGTAGGGACATTGGCGTAAGCAGGAAGGAGACTTGGACTTTTCTGGCATGGGCCAGTAGGCCTGCTGCAGTGTTCCTCCTTTTTTATGTTTTTATGTTCCTAACACCATGACATCCCCATACAACACCATGACATCCCCATACAACACCATGACATCACCATACAACACCATGACATCCCCATACAACACCATGACATCCCCATACAACACCATGACATCCCCATACAACACCATGACATCACCATACAACACCATGACATCCCCATACAACACCATGACATCCCCATACAACACCATGACATCCCCATACAACACCATGACATCCCCATACAACACCATGACATCCCCATACAACACCATGATATCCCGATTCAACACCATGACATCCCCATACAACACCATGACATCCCCATACAACACCATGACATCCCCATACAACACTATGACATCCCTATAGAACACCATGACATCCCCATACACCATGACATTGAGTTATCATAGCTCCATATTGTAAGATCACCATAGCACCATCACACCATCACCACAACACTGCAATACCACAATCGTATATAATCCATATCACCACTGTACATTACCATTGCGTACCTAGAGTATTCTGTGTAAACACTGAAATTTCTCAAGACACTGATAAGTTACAGTGACAAAAGAAAGTTAATGAATCCATAAAGTGTGACAACAGTTCTATAGACAACGTACAGTGAACATAAATGTAATCTGTGTAAATCGGAAAACAACAGTGCCAACACGAATATTCTTTATAAATCTGCTGGCCACGAAGATTGTGGTCAAACATTAGTTACTAACAATATCACGCGACTGTTTTCATTTGTTAGAAATGAATACAAGGCCAGAAATGTAAACATAAATAACTATCATATTTGTAAACAAAATATTTGCAAATCCGGATTAAATGAAACAAGTCATTAAATCATTCACAGTGGATTCTGGCACCAGGGTGCCAGTGTTGATCACAAGTCACACACGACGCCGGGTTCACTTGCTAGGTCCTCTCCACCACCGCCGGATTAGGTGCCAGGAATGTCCATGCTATGTCACCTATAATTTACAAGCATTAAAGAGCAATAATGCATTTAATTCAGAAAAGTAAACTAATTAGTAAAAATCGTATCCCTTTAATAATGAAACTCTAGAAACCTGCTTGGTGAGCTTCTAATATCACAGAACTCAAGTGTTAAGTATTTTTTAATAAGAACTAAACAAATAAATTCGGAACATAGTGTTTAGGAAACAACTGTAGGCAGAGAGAAACACGGCAGCAAAATAGAAGAATTTCCTCTTGGAAATAGAGCAGCGTAGAAAAATGCAATCATAGTACCTAAGTTCAATGATTTGAGCTAATTGTTTTAACAAAAAATAAAGGCATAAAATGTGAAACATGCACGCAGGCTTCCATATAACTTGTTCTGAAATAACAAAAAGGCACAATATCGTGACTGGAACAATACACAAATAACCCGCACATAGGAAAGGGGAGCTTACGACGGGTTATTTGTGTATTGTTCTGGAATATACAAGCAGGTTTCCATACAACTTGTTCTGGAATATATAAGCAGACTTGTTCTGGAATATATAAGCAGGCTTGTTCTGGAATATATAAGCAGGCTTGTTCTGGAATATATAAGCAGGCTTGTTCTGGAATATATAAGCAGGCTTGTTCTGGAATATATAAGCAGACTTGTTCTGGAATATATAAGCAGGCTTGTTCTGGAATATATAACAGACTTGTTCTGGAATATATAAGCAGACTTGTTCTGGAATATATAAGCAGGCTTGTTCTGGAATATATAAGCAGACTTGTTCTGGAATATATAAGCAGGCTTGTTCTGGAATATATAAGCAGACTTGTTCTGGAATATATAAGCAGACTTGTTCTGGAATATATAAGCAGGCTTGTTCTGGAATATATAAGCAGACTTGTTCTGGAATATATAAGCAGCTTGTTCTGGAATATATAAGCAGACTTGTTCTGGAATATATAGCAGGCTTGTTCTGGAATATATAAGCAGACTTGTTCTGGAATATATAAGCAGGCTTGTTCTGGAATATATAAGCAGACTTGTTCTGGAATATATAAGCAGGCTTGTTCTGGAATATATAAGCAGGCTTGTTCTGGAATATATAAGCAGACTTGTTCTGGAATATATAAGCAGGCTTGTTCTGGAATATATAAGCAGACTTGTTCTGGAATATATAAGCAGACTTGTTCTGGAATATATAAGCAGGCTTGTTCTGGAATATATAAGCAGACTTGTTCTGGAATATATAAGCAGACTTGTTCTGGAATATATAAGCAGACTTGTTCTGGAATATATAAGCAGGCTTGTTCTGGAATATATAAGCAGACTTGTTCTGGAATATATAAGCAGGCTTGTTCTGGAATATATAAGCAGGCTTGTTCTGGAATATATAAGCAGGCTTGTTCTGGAATATATAAGCAGACTTGTTCTGGAATATATAAGCAGACTTGTTCTGGAATATATAAGCAGACTTGTTCTGGAATATATAAGCAGACTTGTTCTGGAATATATAAGCAGGCTTGTTCTGGAATATATAAGCAGGCTTGTTCTGGAATATATAAGCAGACTTGTTCTGGAATATATAAGCAGACTTGTTCTGGAATATATAAGCAGACTTGTTCTGGAATATATAAGCAGGCTTGTTCTGGAATATATAAGCAGACTTGTTCTGGAATATATAAGCAGGCTTGTTCTGGAATATATAAGCAGGCTTGTTCTGGAATATATAAGCAGGCTTGTTCTGGAATATATAAGCAGACTTGTTCTGGAATATATAAGCAGACTTGTTC